>APFE030453211.1:26302-48422 GCA_000404065.3 Pinus taeda | reverse complement strand
GCTTGGTTATATTGTGACTCCTTACACTCCTATATATAGAAAGGAGGTTTTGTCATTTGAATCATCCAAGAATTTTTCATTTATGTAATGTAAAGGAGGTTGCCCCCTTGAAGAGGCTGAATTCGAAGGCATTGATCTATCTTTTCTATCTTTTTGTGAGCTTGTTTCATAAGACGACACTACCCTCATCCCCTTTGGGGCCATAGGAGTTGAAGACTAAATGTATGAATGTTGTTGGGCATGAGTATGGATGACTATGAGAGAACTGAGTGGTAATTCATGCCACCAAATGAAATATTAAACTATTTCTTAATTACTCTTCTCATTGTTTGGTATTTTGTGTTTTTATGCATCCATGGGTGTATTATGGTTCAAAGCATTGGAATTTAGTAGAACTAGTTACTTTCCCATGTCATATAAATCTATTTTATATTAGTTAAGTAATCAACATGTTTTATGCATTTATGTAATGTAAATCTTTTATATGTTTTGCTTAATAATTCATATCTGAACATATATTTAATTTATGTTGTCCAAAATTAATTTGACTACAATTGTAATTTGGAAGTGACTCCTTAACCTAATGAATGAATGGAAATTCAATCATGTACATAAGTGGAATCACAATTTCCATCTTGAGATTAATTGTATGATAAGGAAAGGTTGCTCATTAGGTTGAATATATTTGTATCCAAACATTTTATACTAGAGCCATTCAAATATAATCACTCCAAAGAGTTAAATATCATCATTAAAATCTTTCTCTTAAATATGAAAAAAAAATATTGGCCAATGAATAATTTTTTGTTCATATCCTCCGTTTCCTTTTTGTGTACTCGAAGAACTAGAGTTGGAGGTTTGAGGTAGCTTGCATTGCAACTAATTGTGCACTTTTTAAGCATCAAGCACTCTTGTAGAGAGGGGTTGGTTTAGGGGGCAAAAATTGTGCCTTTGGAAGAATTTCCCATCTTGTATATAAAACTAACAACTAGGCTAAAAGTTTCACAATTAAAAATAGTCCCTAACAAGAAATTAACACAAGATGGCCTAAAATAGGGGTGTAGAAAAGAACAACACCCACAAAAGAAACAAGAAAAAATTGCACCCCACAATTTTGGTTTGAGTAAGAGAGGAAATAGGGTCCATAGTTATAATGGATGTTAACGTTTTAAAAGTAGGCTGATGGTTTAAACTTTTACCCAATTCTAGAATATCTTTCACTAGTAACTCATCCCATGGCCATAAAGAGGAGAATATAACCATCTTGACCAAGGAATACCTTGGACATATGGAAGGAAAAATAAGAGTAAATGCTACCAATAGATGGGATAGTTAGGGAAGGAAAACTAGGAGTAGATGCTAAATTCTACACAAGGAGAACAAGTAAACCATTATTGGAAGAGAGAAAGGAGAAAATTTTTCTTCCAAAAAGCTATCTATAACACTTAACAATTTATAATAATTAATTGAACCAATACTCCGTGCATAAATAACATGATACCAAAATGAAGCCCATACTATAAAAGCATGAAAAAAATTAGTAACTAAGAGATCTAAAATTAACCTCTTCTTGTGTAGATCAAACAGAAATTACATAATTTAAAAGAAGGTTGAAACTACAATCCTTACTAACTATGCATGTTTTCAATATTAATTACATAATTTAAAAAAAGGTTGAAACTACAATCCTTACTAACTATGCATGTTTTCAATATTAGCATGCTATAAAATGTTTGTAATCAATGTTCTATGATTAAAAACCCAAACATTATTCCACTTTCATTCATAAAACCTCCCTCGAGAATTCCATTCCCACCATCAGATCTTTATTATTTTCTTAATAAGAATCAACGTAAGTTAAAAGGAATGGTTAGTGGTGTTTATCATGATCTCTCTGAGTCGCATGGAAGAGGTCCTATTTGGTAGGTTTATTCTCAGATTTTGGATAATTCCATTTTTTTTTTTTTAACTAAGGGGTAATTATTCTCTCCTATAATTAAATCGATCAATCACAGCTCTCCAAATGATATTGGATGTACTACGATGGCCCACACTATGGAAAATTGATGGGTAAATGGTGGGTTACAATTCCTACTTTGTTATGGACGGCAAGCATATCACTATAGAACAGCATTACTTTACAGTTTGTCTTCACTTTATTGGGGCAATAAGCATCGACTGGCATCAGCATTACACGCTTTAGATCACTATTTAACTTCTCATCAAGTGAATTATTATGAGGCCATTGAACACCTAATCTTAGTATTTAATCTCTAATGATAATTCCAGATTTCCTATTAATATTCAACCCTCACAATGGCCACTGCAATCCCATTCTTTCCCGATTAGCATTCCCTAAGAATTGGCACCATGGTGGCGGCCAAGTTGAAGCTGATGTTCCTGGTTATCCTCCCACTGCATCTCTGTGCAACATTGTCTCAACAGAAGGAGCATGAAATTGATGGAGTGTCCATGAGCCTCCACATGAAGATGAGGATGAAGAGTGGGTCTACAAAAAAGATCACTGTGAAGGAGTCTCTCTACTATCCAAACGGCTACGCCGAGTATTACATCAAATTGTCGGTGGGTACTCCTCCACAGGATCTATTGCTCGTCATGGACACGGGCAGTCATGTTGTGTGGGCACCCTGCACCACAAATTATACATGCAGCGATTGCAGTGGATACATCACGCTTTTTCTTCCCACCAAGTCATCATCTGCAGTTCCTGTGAAGTGCGCAGATCCGAAGTGCAAGGACCTGTGCGAGTATGGAGAATGCGTCGAAAGCTTCCAGAACTGCTCGCGCATTTGTCCACATTTTAGGCTTATCTATGGCACTGGAAATGCTACGGGGAGACTACTGACTGAGACCTTGATTTTGCCACTGGAAGACGGAGGAAGAAGAAAAAAAATAAAGCAGTTCGCCATAGGATGTTCAGGGGTTTCATCCGTGTTTTCTGGTATTGCAGGATTTAGCAGAGGAGGACTGTCTATGCCTTCCCAGCTTGCTCCTCTTATTGGCGATAAATTTGCGTATTGCCTTGACTATGTAAACAACAGCAGCAAGATAGTGCTGGGTAACAAGGCGGTTCCCAGGGATATCCCTTTGACTTGGACTCCACTTTTAATAAACCCTTGGACTCCACTCTATTACCTTGGCCTCAAAGCGGTGAGTATTGGTGTAAAGCGCTTGACGCTGCCCTCCAATTTAACGACAATTGACGGCCAAGGCAATGGTGGAACAATAATAGATTCAGGCACTTCTTTCTCTTCCTTCCCTGATTCAATTTATAAGAAGATTGTAGATGTATTTGCTTCTCAAATTCGATATCGAAGATCTCCTATAGATGAAGCTAATAGTGGCTTCGGATTGTGTTACAATGTGTCTGGCGTACAGAATATTCGGTGGCCTAAATTTGCGTTTCATTTCAACGGTGGCTCACAGATGGTACTGCCTGATGAGAATGGTTTCATTTATGATTCTGATGATGTATTCTGCTTGGCAATGGAGAATGGTGGCACTGTTGTTGATGTACCTGCAGTTATTATAGGAAACCGTCAGCAGAACAATTTCTATATATTGTATGATAGGGAGAAGAATCGTTTGGGCTTCACTCAGCGGGCCTGCAAAACATTTGGCTGAGCCATTGATGGAGCGCTCTGTGTGATTTCCATTTGAACCAGATGTTTTTCATGCTCTATGGAACTGCTGGGCTAAGCATCCTGTATGCACTTTAATAACTAAATAAATGCCCGCATCCTGTATGTCCTTTACAAACTAAATAAATATTACTGTTGGATATTTGTGGATATCATTTGTGTCACTCATATGTATATAAGTAATTATATTATATTTTATTTAGTCCGACTCTAGGTTACTTTGGTTGGATTGAAAATCGATTTTCATACCAATAAAATTCTGTAAATGGGATAGCGTGAGATAGCTGGAATGTTCTGGATAATTCTTATTTCCGCCCGTCACTATTGTCAATTTTTGCTTATAAGATTTGAACCAATTACATGCGGATTATCAAGGAATTATGTTAGATATTTCAATTCTCTTTAGAGCGTTACATGGTCTCAAAGGATGAGGGGTGGGGTTACACTGTTTCACTAACAAAGTTATGATATTATACGCTAGACTAGGTTTATAACGGTTTTAGTAAAATATTTGCTTATTAGTTAAAAAAATGCTATCTAAAATGTGGGCCAGCTCTGATCTGAAAACTCCATGGAGTTGATATTATATTATTATATTATTATTTTCAAAAATTTTTATTATATTATTTTATTATTTTATTATCAAAATTTAAAGAATCATATTGTAAAAAAAATCAAATCAAAGTAATTTAGAAAGAAATAAAATAGGAAAATGAAAATAAAAATTATAAAAAAGCTACTAGTTCAAATAATTGAAATAAGAGAGTAAAAATAAAATATAGTTATATTGTATAATGATGATGATTAACATTGCTTATTGGTTAAAAAAATGCTATCTAAAATGTGGGCCAGCTTTGATGGAAAACTCCAAGTTGATATTATATTATTATATTATTTTATTTATCATGATATTAGAGAAATTTAAAGAATCATGATGTAAAAAAAATCAAATCAAAGTAATTTTAAAAGAAATAAAATAGGAAAATGAAAAATTATAAAAAAGCTACTAGTTCAAATAATTGAAATAATAGAGTAAAAATAAAATATAGTTATATTATATAATGATGATGATTAACATTTTCTTAGCCCATTATGATTTATCATACTATTGAGAAGATAAAAGATTACTTGAAATTCTTTACCTTTTTTTTTTATGTTCAAAAGGAATTAGAGGAAGCATTCTAGAAGCACAAGGTTTAGTGACTTAAAAGCTTAAGAAAATTGATAGAGTAAGATATATTTTGAAAGTTAGATCGAATCCATATATAAGATCTATAGCTTAAGAGAAAGTGATTTTCACCTTCAATCCTCTTAATGCTACAAAAATAACAATTTCTTTCATCTTATCTCTCCTACAGGTATTTATCTATGCACTCATACCATGCCCTAGGAGTTTGCCTGAGACTATACAAAGTTATCTTCAACCTGCATACATGGGTCTCTTTGTTTTGTGCCACAAATCCCTCTGGTTGTTCTATGTTTACCTCTTCCAACTCACCATTTAGGAATGCCATCTTGACATCCATTTGATGGAACTACCATCCTATATGTGTTGCTAATAAGATCACATCTCATATAGAAGTACACATGGCCATAGGAGCAAAACTATCTTCATCGTCTCTTCCATCCTTATGAGAGAACCCCTTGGCCATGATCCTTGCCTTGTAATTTTTTATTTTGCCATCTACACCATGCTTAATATTGAATATCCAATGTGATCCAACCACTACCCTATCTGCCAGTCTGGGTACAACCTCCCAAATGTCATTTTGCATGCAGGAGGTATACTCCTCAAGCATCACATTTCATCACACTTACTATTTCTCAACCTCCTCATAGATGGAAGGCTCACTATCAACCAACTCACTAACTAATACCATGTAGGCAATATACCTCTTTGGTTCTCTCTGTTATGTACTGCTCGTCGTAGGAGCTCCTACAAACTATTGAGCATCCCTAAGCCTCCGTTGAACCTCATGATTCCTCTTTCCCTTTGTACTCGATGGAATATCTACCTCTATATCCTCTTGATGCATCTCCCTGATATTCCACATTCAATGGTCCATACTCTGTGATGTCTGAGGAACATCTACGCTTGAGCTTGTGCCTATATTTGTATGGATTTCGAAATCTGGGGCGGAGGTGTTCTCAAGTTCCACTACCAAAGGCCTAGGAATCCCTTGTCCAGTTTCTGTGAGATACATAGTAAATCCTAAAGGAGACTTCTTGATTTAGGGCCTAGTGATTTGGGTTTAGATTGCGGTAAATCCTGAGAGAGAAGGAGGTGGAAAATTCCACAAGGATAGTGATGGATTCCAAATGACATTCCAAGTTCTGTTAGGTTATGATCAGAGCACCGGTTTTGGTGTGGTCACAGTTTCACTAGGGTGGAGGTGGTTTAACCTCTCGATTCCCTTGGTTGTTCTTGTATTGGTTGTTCTATAAGATCCCACATTCATGCTTGGAATATGGTATGGGGGTGAATAGCTAAAAGAGAAATTTGGTTCAGCCATCTCTATGATCGGGTGGTACGCGGAAGTCCCAAACCTAGTTGAATTTTCCTATGATTAATAAAAGCTAAGTTCTCTTACTTTTTCATTGATTTATATGTGGGTTTAATGGTTGTCTTATCTGTGATATTTACATGGCTTTATGCTGGCTATAAGCATGGTTAAATGAATGGTTCATGTCATGGTTATTTCTTATGTTTACTTGTAGTTGTTAAATGGATGGATGTAAGACCGAATTGATGATGTAGTAGTTCAATACAGAAGAATGTGATCCTTTTGGTTATGTTTCATAGGTTTTTCAGTCATTTATGCCCTGTATTGAGACTTGTAGGTTACATTGATGCCAATTATTTGATAGAATGTTAGTCCCAATTGGGGATTCTTAGGCCTATTCTTGAGGTTGATTTTTATTGATCAACATTGTTATCATGTCTTTAATGAACTTTGAAGGCATTATTATCATGTATTTAATGAATTCTGAAGGCTGTAGCAAGATCTGGGTAGAGTTCGGGATTCTGGGCTCGAAACATGGCTTAAATCCAAGGGTCATTGCACAAAATTGGAAAATTTGGTCCACGTCACTGGTAGGTAGGTCTGTGAGAGCGATTTTAGGTTGCTAGTCACTCCCTTGCCCATAACATGAGAGTGAATATGGCCTAAGAGATCCAAAACAACAGTGGGTCTTAGGGATAGGATATCTGAGTGGATGACTTGTCTCCTAATGGTTTTGCTAATGACGTTGGATGAATGTGAATGATGTTCCATTGATTGCACTTCCTTAAGGCCAAATAAGAGGTCGAATCTGATCATAGTAGCCTCTCGTCTCATGTTTACCCCATTTATCATGGTTACTTTGGATAGACCTGGAAGGGGGTGTTACAAATTCATATCAAAGTATGGTTCACCCCTCAAACTGAATGGGCAGTTTGTGTTGCTCATGCATGCATGTCAGTTGCATGTGTGTCCCTTACACTTGTGTTCCATGTTCTTGTTGCATTGCATCATGTTGACCATGGTTGTAATAAGGTTATCATGAGGAACTTGATGTGTTTTTGTGGAATGTAACATCATAAGTATATGATTGGTTACTTGATTATATTCAGCTTATACAAAACTTTATTATATGCAACTTGATTACATCCTTGTATGTTGGGTTGCACTCTTGATTGTTTGATTAGATGTATCAGCCTTGTAGGTTGGTTACAAGAATTGATTGCTTATGCTTAACTACATAAGGTCATCTGTATGTGTAGTTTATTAGGCATTTCTTATGCATGTTGATGGTTGCATGTGGAAATATGTATAATGGAATAATGATTGTTGTCATACATAAGGTCATAGCATGCATTGTTGATATGGCCTTGCATTGATGACTGGACTCTACCTAGAATGATGTTTATGTGTTTATGTATTTATTCGATACATGTCTATATGGTATTATGATTATGTTATATATGTATCACACTGATTTGATGATGTTGCATACAACATATCTGATGGGCCCCTAAATTAGACATAAATTAAGGCCCATCTGACCATCCTTCAACACATTAAACCTCTCTTTCTACATTAGATAATGTATTTTTTACTTTAATATGTTGATTAGGAAGGTTTATGGATAATTTTATATTTGTGCCTAATATTATTTATTTTTGTGGAATATTGTGAGAATATTGGGTAGATTATGGATATTTGGAGGAGGTGATAATCTAGGGACTTGCTCCCTACTATGGGAGGATAAATATTAAATAATAAATCAACAATATATTTTGGAATTATAGCACAGATTGTGGAGCTCCAATGATCGACAAAATATAGGAATGTGTTCACTATCATTTAATGCAGAGTCCTAGTATTAGGAACCAGATCCACTAATCAAGCGGTTTGGTGGGGAAAACTTCATCCTTTCATGGGAAATGATTCCTAATCATTTTTTATAATTACCAAGTCTAATCTCCCTCATGGGGTCAATTTTTATTAGTCTTCTTGTGGAGAGAACTCATATTTTTGCAGCTCCAATTTCATTTTCTGCAGGGTTGTAATTGTATTGATGGAAATAATGAGTATTGGTAACAAGTTAAGCTTCTAAATCTTGGCCTGCTTCATAGGACTTTCAGTTTCCTTGGGCTTGGCCATCCCAGGAGCCTCAGAGTCCTTTTGTATCATTTACCTTTCTTCTTTTCACTTCTTATTCACATGCATCTCTTGTTCTTCTTTTTTTCTATTTCTACATTTAGTATTAATGATTTATTGTTGTAGGATTGGGTTAAATGGTTGAAATAGGTTATTTTGTAGGATCATAAGCATATTTTCATAATTGGAATAGCTTTGGGAGGTCATAGTAATCATTGATATAATTGGATTAGTTTTCTTATTCCCAAATCTAGATTTGTTGAAGTCCCTTGTGAAAAATAACAATAAGTTTCTGCTATTTTTTAGAGCATGCTAACGAACCTAAATTTGGTTGATTCCAACTGAATTAGATGCAAAAAAAAACTACTTAATAAAAAAATTACCCTATTTCATTTGCACTTTATTAGGTTAGCCATTTGATATATTTACTAGCTCACTAGTTCTTGAATTTCTAGATTTTGGACTAGTAGTTTTCTGTTATTTTTTATCATGGGTTAACAGAGGTATTTTTGAGTTATTCCACTTGGAATGGAGACCTAATACACCGTACTGAATAAAAAAATATTTCCCATCCAGTTTGGATTTGATTTTCTTTATCATTCAATGAATTATAGTTTCTTGTAGTAAATCTATTGTTTCCTATAGTACTCTTCCAGTGTGTATATACTTGCCCAGATTTGCTCAAAAAAGGATTTTTTTTGGTCCCTTAGGATTAAATAATGACCACTAGGCCCTAAATAAATGGTTTAGGAAGATTAAACACCAATTATGACATGCCTTTTTCCAATGTATATTAGGCCTATTTATTTGAATTCATGCTCTTAGGATTTCAATTACAATTTGTTGTTCTTGCTTAGGATTGATTTATCTTGCAAAGTAAAATTCCCATTTATGAAATTAGTTTAGGATTTAATTTCATTACATGCACTCCATTACATCATGATAGCAAAGGAAGGACACATTATATGTTTCATATATAGTGCCGATACCACTTAATTTTGTACGAATCCTGGGTTGATAATTAAACTTGGTAACATTGGGAGTCGCAACATTCTTTTTTCAATACCAAGGCTCATCACTTCTTGGCATTATTCCAGGGGAGGTGTCAAAGTATGAATTTTTTCTTCCCTAGTTAATTCATTTCATTTTACTTTTTGAAAAAACAAAAAAGATTTGCATCATGCATATTTCTTTTCAAAAACATAAGAGTGCATTGCATTAGTATTTTCATTTAATCATAAAAACAAAAGAATTGTCTCCAACACCAAACCACCCCCGATATGATCACGTGGTGAAGTAAGAGCCACATCACTATCCACTTTTGCAAGTAGAAGAAGAAGAGATGGAGAAGAAGGTAGAAGAAATGGATGGAGATGATGACAATGAGGAAGATCCTCTTGGATTTCCCATTCAAGATACTGATATCAATGTGAATATGAAGAACATCCCTCAATCTTTTCCTCCAAACTTTCATGATCTATGGTTAAAGGATTCAAAAACCTTTCTCTTTGAATTTGAAATTGATTGTAGATCTTATGGTTACTAAAACAATCAAAAATTGAGATTTCTTACAGCAACATTGAAGGATAGAGCTCTTAAATGGTTCATGAGTTTAGGGACTAATTCAATAAGATCATGGAATCATATACAAAATATATTTCTAGAAAAATATAAAGATCATGATCTTAAAGAAGAAATATTTAGAATGAATAAAAAATAATATGAGAGCCTTGAGGATCTAATAGAGAGGTTCATGTACTACATCATATAGGATCTGAAACACTCAAAACCTTATTACTTAGAAAAATTAGGGATGAATGGATTAATCTCCTTTATCTCATGAGTAGAGGTCATGTATATAAATTATCATTTGAAGAAATTTGTGAAACATGCAAACACATATCAAGAGGAAGGGCAAGAGTAAGTTAATCACCATCAAGATCGGCAAGTCAAGCTAAACTTATAAATTTACTTTATAACTTTAAAATATAATTTGTTAGCAATCTAAGTGAAAAAGTAGAAATGTTAAGGATGCAAGATGAGAAAAAACAAGATGTTGATATTTGTGTTATCCATACAGAATCACATGTTAAATATTGCCCCTCGTTACCAAGGTTGAGGGAAGTTTACCAAGAGGACAATGGAGCAAGCCAATTGCCAATGTAGCTATGTTATGTAGTTCCAAGAGGACTATTACAACCTATTCAATAATATGTCCTACATGTGATTTTATCTATCATCCAGTTATGAAAGTGGCTCTATTGGAAATATTCCTACACTTGAAAATGAATTTGTTTTTTTAAGTAGAGTAAGATAGGAAAAGAAATAAAAAATCAAAATTAAGAGAAAAAATAAAATCTCAAGTGAAAACCTCCTTTGAGGTACCTAATATTGGCCCATTAATTGAAACCCTCCATGAGGTGGTCAATGGGCTAGAAAAAAAGAAAAAAAAATGAGAAAAAGAAAAGATCCTAGGTGAAAACCTCCTTTGAGGTGCTTAGGGAGACTTACTAGTTGAAAACCTCATTGAGGCAACTAGTAGACCTAGAAGAAAAAAAAGAAGAAAAAAAAAAAAAAAAATCTCCATGTATCTCTTTGTCATGAATGCAGGTACTCTCCAACCTATGCTAGCAACAAAAACAAGTTAGCCACCAAAAGAAAACTTGATCACAACCATAGTCAAAAGAAGTCAAGTTTTGACTTTCTTCTCCTTTGCTAAAATTATCCAATAGGACCAAGGCCATGCCAATCCACCACCCTCATCTATTTCTACATTCCATCCATCATTCCCAAGTTTTTCCCATTCATTTTCCTCATTGTCCTAAAATAATACAGGAAGTTTCTGTTTTACTACAGGAAACATAAATACATACAGGAAAAAAATATTTGTGTCATATCTTGATAACCATGCCTCCATTTTTCAATTTTTTTAAGGTGGAGATTCATATGGATGATGATAACATGATCAATTGATTTCAACCAATTCCAGTGCACAGTTTTCGAGTAATCGACCTCCATCACCTACAACCAGTTTTGCACTTTTTCAATATTTGTGCATCCATTTACAAATTTGTTTCATGGGGATACGCATATGGAGGATGGTAACATGCCCAAGCAATTTCATTAAATTCTAGCCCAAGATTTCCAAGAAATTGGCCTCCATCAACTTCAGCCATTTCTATTTTTTCTCACAATTTGTGCATCCATTGGCTAAAGTTTTTTTATAGGGAGGTGCATAAGGATGATGGAAACATGCTAAGAAAATTTCAAGTCAATCCATTCTACCGTTTGGGAGATATGGACAAAACAAGGCTGTTATAGGGTTTCTTGTAGTACTAAGTCCTATTTTAGTACAAGAAATAGGCTTAAAGATATAGAATTGTACATGAGCTGAAATAAAGTGTGGGAAAGGTGTCTAATGATGGAATAAGGTATAGGGAAGTTTAACATCACCCATGGCCAAGCGCAACACTCCAAGAAGGTCAGATTTGACTAAGATAGCTTGCTCATCATAACTGGAAGATAGAGGTAAGATATGAACACCTGTGAAGCCGCAAACATATGAAATTATCACCTCTAGAGGACCATGGATCAACCATAAACTCAGAACCAACATGCATGTCTCTCCAACAACCACTAGGTAGGTGCAGGTATGAAATATTCTTGACCTCTTCTCTTGAGCATATTATAATTAGAAATGTTTTGTCAATGCATGGGATATGAGGTTTTATAAGCTAAGGATAGGTCAGCAGTCTCGACTACCTTCAACTAGTTAATTGCAGCTCACTACTTCACTCATGCAATGTGGAAAATCCAAATTAGGAAGGGTGATGATTCCGAGTAATGGGGACAATAGTTAAAATTAGAAATTAATGCAAAGGCCAATTCATTAGAGCACTCCAATATCCACTATCTATCCATCATTCATCCATCCCATTTCATAAGAAAAAATAAACCTTTTTCAATAACATGCCTTACTCCCTGTCTCACCCTGAAAGTCTCTTGAAAAACACATAGAGCACATCTTCTCCCTTTTCCCAAACCTACACTACTTCCTCTAAGACCTAGCATCATCCTCCAAACCCTCTACATCATTTCTCATCACTCCCATACAGTTAGAAGACCTTGAAAGCAGAGGAATGACTGCTACATGACGGCATAATGCTACTAGAAGAAGTAAGAAAGAAACAAGTTGTGTTAAAACCAAAAATGGAAGTGCGTAAGAGATACCTAATCAAAACAGAGAGTTCCAAGGCCATTAGGAAATTAGCTAGGCCACAAAAGAGAAGAAGAAGGCAACAAAAGGAAAGAAGACATTCTGCCTCAAAGTCTAACTCAAACTATAGTGATGAAAAGAGGCTTTCCAAGAGGTCTCTAATCTCTTTCTAGCTTTTCTCCAAGGCCTAAAAGATGTTATAGAAATGGGAAACAGGCATGGAATTCAAGTTGAGGGCCTACCCTACGGTCAAACCATCATTTTTGCTCAAAAGAGGTTGAAACAGGGTTTCATGTAGTACCACAGGAACTGCTACAGGGTTTCCTGTAGTACTACATGAATGGCTACAGGGTTTCTTGTAGTTTACTATAGGAAACAACTGATTTACTACAAAACTTGCTAGTTCTCTTATAAAGATATTTTGAAGGTTTCAATGGTCTCCAAATGGTGGAAAAATGTAGTAGAAGGGTGGAAATAGATTTGGAAGACCTTGCAAAACTGAAAAATATTCAAGAACCCATCTTCAATAAGGGGAAGAAGGCAAGCTAATGGCCTCAAGAAACACTGTGATTTTTTCTCTATTCACAAACAGTTTTGGAAAAATGAGTGAAAATTGAATGAAGGTTTCAAGGTAGGGGATATGAATTAAATGGATCTACAAGCCAACAGAGTTCACTTGCAAAGAGGAAAGTTATATTTTTTTCTTGAACGACTGCTAAACAATCGTGAGAAGAACAACTAAATTTTTTGCACTTGTCCTTGTAGAACTTACAACCAAGATTATTAAGAGAATAGACTGAGATTTCACAAGAGAGAGGTCACTAGGGCCATGAATGAGGCATAGTAAGGTCACTAAGTTGCCCACAAGATGAGGAACACTTTCAGAAAGGAGTATGATGGGCCTCTAAATTAGACATAAATTAGGGCCCATGCCTCTAAATTAGATCTAAATTAAGGCCCATATGACCATCCTTCAACACATTAAACCTCTATTTTTGCATTAGATAATGTACTTTTTAACTTTAATATGTTCATTGGGAAGGTTTATCGATAGTTTCATATTTGTGCTTAATATTATTTAATTTTGTGGAATATTGTGAGAATATTGGGCAGATTATGGAGATTTGGAGGATATAATCTAGGGACCTACTCCCTACTATAGGAGGATCAATATTAAGTATAAACGAACAAGATATTCTAGAATTATGGAACATATTATGGATCTTTAATGATTGAGAAAATCTAGGAATGTGTTCCCTGGCATTTAATGCAGACTCCTAGTATTGGGAACCAGATGCATTAATCAAGGGATATTGGTGGGGAAAGCTTCCTCCTTTCATGGGGAATGATTCATAATCATCTTTTATAATTACCAAGTCCAATTTTCCTTTAGGGGTGGATTTTTATTAGTCTTCGTGTGAAGAGAACTCATATTTTTGCAGCTCCACTTTCATTTTCTATAGGGATGTAATTGTATTGATGGAAATAATGAAGATTAGTGACATGTTAAACTTTTAAATATTGGTCGCCATCACAGGACTTTGATTTTCCTTGGGCTTGTCCATAGCAAGAGCCTCAGAGCCCCTTTGGATAATTTACTTTCCTTCTATTTACTTCTTATTCACATGCATCCCTTATTATTGTTTTTTTCTATTTTGGCATTTAGTACTATTGATTTCTTGTTGTAGGATTGGGTTAACTAGTTGAAATAAATTATTTTTGTTGGAACAAAAACATAATTTTATCATTGGAAAAGCTTTGGTAAGTCATATTAATCATTGAGCTACTTGGATTAATTTTCTTATTCCCAAATCTAAATTTGTGGAAGTCCCTTATGGCAAATAATAGTAAATTTCTTCTATTTTTTAAAGTATGTGAAGGAGATTCAATTGAGTTCATTCCAATTGCATTAGATAAAAAAAACATTCTAGTTCATGAAAAAAATTACCCAATTTCATTTTCACTTGATTAGGTTATGCCTTTGTTACTAGATCACATATGTCTTGAATTTCTAGATTTTAGACTTGTAATATTCTGCTATTTTTGAGAATAGATTTACAGAGGTATTTTTGAGTGATTCCACCTTGATTGGAGACCTAAGAAATCCTAGTAAATAAAACAAATTTTCCCATTCAATTTGGATTTGATTTTCTTGGTGATTAAGTGAATTATAGTTTCTTGTAGTAAATCTATTGTTTCCTCTAGTACTCTTCGAGTCTTATATACTTGCCTGATTTGCTCAAAAAGATTGGTTTTATTCCCTTAGGATTGAATAACGACCCATAGGCTCTAAATAGATGGTTGAGGAACAATAAACACCAACTAGGACATGCCTTTCTATAATGTAGATTAGACCTATTTATTTGAATTCATGCTCTTAGGATTTCAAATACAATTTCTTGTTCTTTCTTAAGATTAATTTCTTTTCCAAAGTAAAATTCACATTTATGAAATTAGTTTAGGATTTGATTTCATTACATGAACTCCATTACATTTTGAAAATAAGGGAAGGACACATTGTATGTTGCACATATAGTTTTGATACCTCTTAAGTTTGTATGAACCCTAGGTTGATAATTAAAGTTGGTAGCCTTGGGAGTTGGAGCATTCTTGTTGCAATACTGAGGCTCATCAGTATCCTCCCCGAATTATGCTAAGGTGAATTGGTTTATTGTAATTGGTTTATCTGACATAATATGTCTTGCAGGAAAGAGACCGAATGGATAGTAAGGTGGTAGACTACATAGAATATTCCTATGCATCATATGAGTAGAGTGGTATGAGGAAATTCTTTAGATTCAACAATTATTTAGAAAAAATGAAAGCAAGGATAGCCCTTTTTAGTCTCAAAGGTAAATAAGATATTTCGTGGGAATATGTGAAGAATGTCAAAGGCATTGATGAAGACGATTTGACTTGGCATGCATTCGAAAGGCTCTTCAAGAAGAATTACTTATCGGAGAGGTACTGTGATGATAGAGATAAGGAGTTTTATGAGTTGGGGATGGGTTCTATGGCAGATAATGAGTATACTAGCAGGTTTTTGGATTTATTGAGATATGAGCCTTAACTCGGGGAGGAGAAGGCCAAGGTTTTGTTGAAGGCCCGGAAAATCGGGTCGACAACAACGGGGATACCCGCCCGGTCCAGACCTTGGTTGGCAGCTCCTTATCTGTTTGGTATAGCGAGTCTGACTGGGGATATGGGACCAGTTTCCCAATTCAGTGTGTGTGTGTGAGAAAGATTGGTGTTTCTGTTCTAAATGGAATACTTCTATCTAATCTAATGCTATGCTATTGTATTCTAATAAACAGAAAACATCAAAATTTATGCTAACCCGGGGTGTGATCTTTCTTCTATGCGATCTAAAAAGATTTGAAACAATAACTGGTAATAAAGATCATTCAGCTATCATAAGAAAAGAATTCGATAAAGATGAGCTACTTTGTATAAGAATTTAGTCCAAACAGTTGTTAAAACTTATCGCATAAATGAGCTATTCATACACTAAACATAAACAAATAGTTATCACCGTACAAAAGTGCCAAATGATAAATCAGACATCCATGTTGTAATATATAAATAACTAAAAACTGAATATCACTTTAACGCATAAGCAAAAATGGTTAAGAGATAAAAGTACCATTTATAACTAGTCCTACTCATGAGCTTAAAGCAACAATTGATTTATCTCTCCTCGATTTAACATCCATTAAGAGTACAGAAGTGCAACATCAGTAGCAGATATAAAATGCAAATATCAAATAAACTCCGTTCCATTCATTCACCAAAACCTCCTCTGAGGGTGCAAAAGTGCATGTTCTGAGGACAAGTTTTTGATAAATTTCTAGACCCTTCTCTAAATGCATGAGAAGGGTTTAAATACTACTGATTAATTCTAAAAATAAATTATTACAAAAATAAAGGATGCGGTTTAAATGACCGTGCTTTTTTCAGAAAAATAAAACGAAATTAAAACTAAAATTAAACTATTTCTATGCTTGATCTTTGAAATCACATGTATGCAGCATCTGTTTTAGGAGAGTTGGGTGGCTGACTTCCGCTTTCAACTGGGCTGAGAAAACAGAATCTATGAGAGCTGGCGCCATTTTTTTGATTGCATTTATAATGCACTTAACAATCATCCATTGGCTATGTGGTTTCACCAAGTATGTCCAGTAACAATCCTAGTTTAACTTACTTAGCCCTTAGATTACTTTGGCCTTTTCTTGAGCTCTCTATTTCCAATCTACTTCTAGCTGTTGAGCGTTTGGTAAGTACCCTGGAGTGGTCTCTGCAATCAAATTTTCCTTGTGTAAATTTTCATTTACAAAATCAATAAGTGTGCTTGCCGTCGTGGCTGCTCCTTCTACTGCTTGCTCTGCCCCTCTGATTTGCTCGTCCCATTTGTTAAAGAGCATTTCCTTGTGATTTTCATTAATTCTTGGTGCACCTGCTCTCTTACCCTCATCTGTCTCTTGCCATGCCAAATTTTCAGTCACTCATTTATCAATCAGATCGTAGTCACTCCGCAAATCTACTGCTTGATTAGTGGTTTTATCACTGATTTCGCAATAATGACTCCACTGTGATATCTTTTGGCCCAATGCTTCTTGCTGCTGTAGTAATTTCCCATTTAGGGAAATGGACTTTGTGATGAATTCTTTGAGCTTAGGGTCGTCCTTGTGCATCTCTCTCAAATCCTGTAACTGTTTTCCTTTCCCATCCAAACTTTTCTCATAGCTTAACTGCATCTGCTGGAAGTCCTGTTGCAACTTTTCAAGCTATTTCTGTGCTTCGTTATTTGCATGGGCTTGTTGCAATTTTTGTTGCAGTACTTGTATCTGCTCTTCCCTTTCTTTTAGTAGTTGTTGCACCTCAGATGCTTTGTCGATAGTTGCGGAGGCATATGCTCCTGCGATCTGAGATAGCTTGGTGAGATTTTCAGTGGGATTGTTTGTGGGATCTTTCCACAAGACGTCCAATTATTCCGTGTTTTGAGAGAAAGTGCTTTACAATTTCCTTTTCTTTCTCTATTTTCTTACTACAGCTTTATGCTGTGGGCTATAAAATACATCTAGGGGATGGATTTCTTCTACTTTTAATACAATCTCAGAGGATGGAGAAATAGGAATATGCTCCACATCCGAGGCTTCGCTAACTGTTCTTGTGACCACTTATTTTATTATCTGTACATCGCTGACATCTGTCTTCATGGTTTTTCCTTCAAGATTGATCAAGTCATTGAAGGTTTCCCATTCTTTGTCTAATTCAGCTGTGACTGGTGGTGCTGGGATGACTACTAGGGGAGGATTTCTTTGTGGGGAGGCAATAACCTACTGATGTAGAAGTTCTTTTGACTGGGCAGTATCATTCACTAACCCTTTGTTCTTATCTAGTTCATTTCCGGATCTTTTAGAGTGTTCAGACACTTCTTTTTCGGGTTTGGACTTAGATCCGTTGGTACTTGAACTTCCACTGAGGCTAACACTTGGAGTTGGTTGTCTTGAGGGTTTTAGGCATAGTTTTTGCAAAGAAATACTGGCCAGCCTTCTTTCCCTATATGTTTTGAACCTTTGAAATTCTTCTGGGGGTAGCTGCAGTTGGGCTGCGTGCAGAATTTCTTCCAATGTGTTTTTCTGCTGAAATAAATCATCAAATAAATCTTTTTCTCTGGAGAATACCTTTATCTTGACTGCTGTTGTAAAATTTTGGGCGATCTCATAAGGGTCAAATGGCCTTGCTGTGAATTTGAAGAGCTGTAAGCACGTGATATTCTTTACTTCTGTAAAGGCGTGACCTACATCGAATAGTGAGAAGGTCCCACAGGTTATGGAAAACTGTGGCCATATAGCCTTCTTTTTGTCTTTTAATTCTTTAGTTAGGCCTTCTTCTCCACAGGTTTGGTAGGCGATCTCTCGGGCTAAGAGTTTATCGAGGATATATACAGGTAGGACATGAGGGGGTATAGAACTTCTAAAAACCCTGACATAAGTAAACATTTCTTCCCTGAACCATCTTGCGATAGTGAGGATGTCTACTTCTGCTTCAGGTGAGCATCTCAGAGGGTCTTTATCATACAAAATTCTATACAAGGGCAACATAACTCCATGATAAATTTGGTAAAAATATGGGACAAACTGAGAGTCCCATAACTCTTTGTGATATACATGAATGGGTAGAGGGTCTTGTGTCGTCCACTTCCAACCCATAACAGGAAACTTAGAAATATAACATATTGCGTCCATTATATATGCAGAAAGGTAAAAAGGAGGATAGATCCTTTGAGTGGTAGCTCTTTTGGACCGGTAATTGCCAATGGCTGTGGCCAGGTTATCAGACAAAATTCTGGCCCAATCTACAATGGTGGCATTTGTGGCAGCATCCAATAATGGAAGCCAGTCCCATGAGAATTTGTTAATATCTGGCATTCCAAATATTCTATAGAGCATGGTAGCAACAAAGTAGTATGGAGAGGTAAGGGAACCAGTACTGTACATACTGTGTTTGTCTTTCTTGAGCGGCTCATCTCTCCTAGACCAATCTTTGGTAGTTTCTGCCAGGTCCAGATTTTCTTTTACAAATTTCTCTGTAAACTGTCTATTGTAGATTACCTGTGGCTCTCGTAGATGATACATAAGTTTTAAATCCTGTGCAGCGAATGAACCAATGAGTCCTTGACCGTGAACCTTGAACTGTCTATTTTTTATTTCTGCGTTATCCAATATCCATTTGACCATGTTCGTGTATGGGAGGATTCTTGGCCTTATTCCTATCTAATGTAAGAATGAGCAAGCTAGCTCTACGAGGGATGCTTCAGAAGAGCTTTGTGAGCCTGCGACAACTGTAACCTCTATTACTCTGGGATTCTCCTCTTCGAGCATGTTATACACGCCTTCCCACGTAGCTATTCCTGCGTCTCTGTTGCAAGCCATGTCTGTATACAAAGGTGCCATTTTCTCTTCTTCAGAGCTTGGGGATTTGCTTATCTTTCCCATTTCAACCTGCGTATTTTTTTGTATAGTCCTCTGCTCTCGGTGCCTACAATTCACAAATGAGGTGAAATTGAATGATGAGGAAGGGTGATGGGAAAGTTTTAAATGCCGCAGACATACCAAATATACCACCTTACGTGAAATGTTCTTTGAAGAACATGCACCCATATTCTATTAATATCTGACAGCTAACTCTTTTATTAGCATTTAAAGGGCATAACCATGTGTCAGCTTAGGGAAACTACTTTTCTTGAATAACAAGCCTGAAAGATTTGAGATGGAGCAATTTTGCGATTTGCTACCGCAACATCGTAGATCGCGAAATCGCAAAATTGCAAAATCAAAAAATCGCAGAATCACAATGTCACAATATTGCAATCCCGTCGATCACAAAATCGTACAATCGCAGAATTGCAGAATCGCAAAACCACAATGTCGCAGAATCGTAGAACCGCAATATTGCAATATCACAAATCGCAGGAATATTATGTATGACAATTTTTTTGTTAACCTGTTCCTTGCGAGATGCGATGTTGCGATCGGCGGCATCACGCATTGGTAGATTTCTTGAAGTGTTTTAAGTAAGTTATGCTGCATGCGATGCGATATTTGGTCGTTATCATTATCTCGTGAATATTGGGATTGTGTTTGTGAGGGGGCATCTCACTATTTTCTTGCGATGCGATTTCCTTTGATAAGATAACTTTTACCTTATCATAAACTTAGATTCTAAGAGTTTCCAAGGTGGCTTGCTAAGCTTATGATGGTAACTTTATTTGCAAAAAAAGAAATGTAAATGCTACTTTAACTTCTTTGGATTTAATAACTAAGGGTCCCCCCTTTTTTGGTATTATTTCTAATACTAAATAAGGAGGGGGGTTGTTGGTGACCACAACAATTGGCGATTCACTCAGAAGAACCAGTTATCTCTATGTTTGAGTTGAATTTTCTAAACTTCCAAAACATAAAATTTCTCAGAAACTTAAACTTTATTATAGAAAGATAAAGTACATTATGCTCTAACCTGTCAATGACATTTTGTTTCAGCTATTTTCAACTTTGATTATTTGCTGCCTCAAGTTTAGTCCTTGCATTTACATCAGTCATTACTTGGTCTGTAAAGATAAAACAAAGTTTTCTCTGTAAACCAGTTTTAAAATATGCTCATTTGTCGTAGGTAGAGCCTCTGCTACCAACAGGCGTTCATAGCCTCGACAGGGTTACCTGGTACCCAGCAATGATCCTGTATCCTACTTAAAGAAACCTACAACTCTCAAAGAAGAATCCACATCTACACTTATTACTTTGATTTTATTTTTATTCTTAATGAACAATGTCTTGGTTTGGTAGCCAATTTATGACACAGTCATTCACTCGATTTATAGCTTTGCTGAACAAGTTGGATTGTAATGAGACCCCTTGCCTCTTGATTGTAACAATCTTGAGTCATTACCCTGTTGTGGTATACAGTATTTGGCAAAGTCAGCAAGTTATAATATCTGTGATTATGATAAGCTGGCTCGTGATGAGACCTCTCATTCTTCAAGATGAAGTGTATCCTTGGATTGTTCCTCTGAAAGTTGTGATTTCCTTAGCAGGGAGGAAGTCATTGTCTTCTTTAGATAGCTCTGGACAACAATGATAGAGTTTTTGGAAGTAATTGTTCTACAAAGAATCTTTATTTTGTTATTGATACCTTTCATTGCACTGATATAAAACAATTTCTTCACTAAGGGTTATTTTCATCAAACTTTTATGAAGTTGAAACTAGTGTCATATCTAGGCTAGAGTCTTTAACTATATCTTTCAATAATAAAGATCAATTTTCCAAAATATTTTCTATTTATACAAGTGAAAATCAAAATTTGAAAAGAGATTTGGTGTCTTTTTAATAAATGCCTAATGTAACCATTCACAACTGGTTTTATTATGTGAGAATTGCTTTTTAGGACGATCACAAATTTTCTAATGAGAAGTAATTTTGTCCTTGGATATTTATAAAATATGAAAAGGGCTAATCACTTCATTTATTTTTGAACTACAGACTAACTAAACTAATTCTACTCCTATTCTAACAATATACATGAAATCGACTAGGTGTAATCATATTTCCAGTGTAACCATTCTCTCATTTTCGTTCCTGCATATATATACAGTTCAAATATTAATACTAGAAATGAAATTATTACTAATCTTAGAAAATTGAATGTGGAACAAGAATGTACAACTATTGTTAGAATTTTATTTAGAGTTTCCCACTTATGGAATTTTCCCTTGATCGCTTTTTACTTTTCAGGTCAAAGACACTAATCATGAAAGTATCCTTGGTCGCAAGATCAAGCGGTTCTCCTAGGTATTATTTTATACTTTTTCGGGCTTAGGAGACACAACTTTACGAAAAAGTTCAATCTGGAGTCTTCTAAGTTTTTCAGACTCTCTAAATATGAAAAACGCCGAGTTTCTCCTATACTGGACTCGTTAAAATTTCACAGTAAAGGACCTGTTCTATTACAAACAGGAACGGACCACTCCTTCTTAGGGTTCGAATCAAAAACTAAGTTGGACTCATCCGAAGGATGAGCTTACAATCAAGCATATGTTATC
>APFE030453211.1:0-24738 GCA_000404065.3 Pinus taeda | reverse complement strand
TAACTTCTATTAGATTACTTTTATCTGTTGCTGCTGCTTTTGATTTTGAGGTAGACTAGATGGATGTGAAGACAACATTTCTTCACGAGGATTTGGAAGAGGAAATCTACATGAAGCAACCTGAAGGCTTTGCGGTGAAGGGTAAGAAAGAACTAGTATGCAAGTTAAAGAAGTCTCTGTATGGTTAAAACAGTCACCAAGGATGTGGTATCAGAAATTTGATACATTTATATGGGGACTTGGCTTCACCAGAAGCAAACAGATCATTGTGTGTATTTTAAATTAATTGGTGACCGTGTTATTTATCTGGTCTTGTATGTGGATGATATGTTGTTGGTTGGAAATGACAAAGAAATTATCCAGGATTTGAAGACCCAATTGTCCTCAAATTCGACATGAAAGATCTCGGTGCTGCAAACTATATTTTGGGCATGGAAATTAAAAGAGATCGGGCAAAGAGGAAGCTCTGGTTAAACCAGAGGAAGTATGTCGAGACAATATTGCAGAGGTTTAATATGCAGGTAGTAAACCGGTGAAGGTTCATTCCTGTAGGTGTGAGGTTATCTGCTGAACAGTGTCCCAAGACACAAGAAGAGGAAGAGGACATGTCCCGTGTTCCATATGCAAGTGCAGTCGGTAGATTGATGTACGCTATGGTCTGTACTAGACCAGACATTGCACATGCAGTGGGAGTATTGAGCAGGTTTATGTCAAAACCAGGGAAGGAGCACTGGACAACAGTGAAGCGAGTTTTCAAGTATTTGCGTGGCACTAGTGATTATGGTTTGTGCTACCAAGGAAGACCAGGATTGGACAGAGTGTTGGATATCCATGGCTTTGTTGATGCAGACTGGGTGGGAGATCTGGATTAGAGAGGCTTCTGAATTAAGTGAAAGTTCCAAGACACATATGTACACCATACATCACTAGCCCCAACAGTGGGGCATTGGAGCCATTGCTCGCTCCTTCAAGAAAAGACTACACAATCTCAAGGTTATGTGGAAGGAGCCAAGGTAAAGAGTCTTTTGCATGTACAAATGAGGGGTATATGTAGCCAAGGGTGAACTTGAGCCTCGTGAATTTTTCGACTTCCCTCATGACTATTCAACTGACATGACTCTTTAACTTCATCCGTGGGTCTCTTGAACTTCCATGTTACATTACATTGATTACACAAGTATGACCCAAAGTAGTGATGTGGCCGAGGTGAATCATTACACAAATCGACATGACACTGCTGGTATGCACATGTTGGATGTGATGTTCGTGTTGATATTTTGTGTTTCTAAGTGATGAGTGTGCTCTTGGTGTACCATAGCTTCATCTCCACATGGTAAAACGTGCAAATTCTTCAATGGTCTTGGTGTTCACTTGATGGGCATATGCATGTGTCTCCTTCACTTTCTACATGGTATGCTTCGTGTGATCATCCAACAATGAGCAAGTCTCCTAGCATGCGCTCCTTGTTCATCTCGTTTTTCGTCATGCCATGTCTCATTCATGTACCTATTTTTTCAATAAATCATGATGAGAGGACATCAAATTCATAAATCCCCTACTCTAACATGATGCATCATATTTCATTTATAAGTGCAGGTGACTATGTGGACAAGGCTCTAAAACTACGTAGAGCACATTTCAGGCTAGGATGTGAGGCTCCAAAGCATTGTCAAGAAAAAAATGCGCAGAGGTCACTTAGAGGATGGCTTGAGTAGTCTGGGAGAGCAGTGACATCTAGGGGATATGGCTCAGCTGGGAGGAAGAATTTTGTATTTTTTCTGGGGAAAGCAGTGCAGGTAGCAGGAGGCATTGGCAGTGAAAAATGTGCAGTTTTTCAGATGAGGCTGGGATCAGGATGCAGGAGCTTGCTAGTCAGAACTATGCATTTCCGGGTTGAGCAAGGTGTCGGGCAATAGGTGGACTATCAATGAAAACTGCATGGTTTTCAGGAGGGGTGGAGAGGAGGCCAACAGGGTGACTTCCTAGTAGAACTATGCAATTTCTCGGGATAGTGTAGTGACATGCAGTCGATTCCAGTCCCTCATGTCTGTGCAGTTTCTTCAAGTAGTGCAAGAAGGCAAGTTGGACAACTACTGTGCAATTTTTGGAGATGAGTGCAACCCTGGGTCACTGCTCACAAATTTTCTGGCTGACCAGTGAGAGGCTTGATGGATAGGCTTGTGGGAAGCGTAGACTAAGATGGCTTATTAGGAAACTTTTGTGTTTTTCTTGGTGACAGTTAGCTGGGTTGATTCCATAATTGCGTAGTGAAAACTGCCTAGAGGAAAACCTCAAGCTCGGCGTAGTTGCAGCTCAATGGAGATTGGTCTGATGGGGGGTCATCTTGTCGACAAATCTTCAGAAAAATGGTTAAGTTTGTGAGTGAATGAAATTGTCTATACATGACCTTGAAAACACACACTCAACATGACTCGGCAACAAGACACCTCAAACCAATAAGACAACATGGCTTAGTGTGATTTTCTAAAGGTTGAGAGCAAGATGTGCTACACTTGATATAGATCATTGAACGACCATGATGACACTTGTGTGACATTGTTTAAAACTTCATGTGTGAGTGTGATAGGTGTTTACATAGTGAAAAAAACTCATAAACACTAGAAAAAACCTTCACCATCACGACAACAAGGTCACAAGCATGACATAGAAATCATCATGTTGAAGACGACAGCTAGTCAAACAAGAAAAAAGGAAGCAATACATGTAGAGGAAACACATGAAATGGTTTTTTTGAGTTTGAACACATGCATGTTATTGGAGACAGGATGATATGACAATGACAAGAAGTCCTGCAAACTCAACTAATATGTGTACTTCTATAGGTGTTATTTACTTACCATACTTACCCTTTAGATGATCATGCATCCAACGAAGTTTGCATACGGTCCTGATCTTTTTCCATCACTTATTCTCTTGGTCCTTCTCCTCAACTCCTTGGGATTAATCTGAGCATCTCAGCTTTTCCAGTACTCACTGAGAGATAGATCACGGAGTTTCAGTGGGCAGTGACTGTTTTCGGGATGAAGCACTGGGAGAGCCATTTGCACAATTCTTGAATGTAAGATAGATAGGGTAGCTTGGAAAACACTACGCAATTTTGAGGCACAGGATACTAATGTGGGATGGGGTCTTGAGAGGACACCTCTGTGTAGTTTTTGAGTGCAGTACAGTCCAGGAATCTAAGAGGCAATATTGTGCAGTTTCTACATGCATGGCCCTACTGCGGGATGGGTTTCGGGAGAACATATCTGCACAGTTTCAGGTTGCAAGGGGGACTGAGCAACTGAGGGAAAATACTGTGCAGTTTCTGGAGATAGTGGGTTTCGGCTGGGGGAAGGACACTGGAGGAAACATCTATGCAATTTTGGATGCTAAGGGAGGTTGGGGTCTCTCCATACTATGCATTTGCAGTAGGCAAGGGAGAAAGCTTGAGGGTTACAGAAGCAAAGTGCACAGTTCTGGGAAGCTAGATGAGGCTAGGTTTCTTGGGAAATGGCTAAGTGCGAGATCAATGATACAGATGTAAACAATGATAGGACTCGACTATGATCACACATGAACACTTAGTGATACAATGTAGACCATCCAAAATGTATAAAACATACTCTGCTTGATGCAACAACCTTCGTGACAAGAGTGTGTGAAGTGAGTGTGAAACATGTCTATGTGATGATAACAACTCATGTGTGCATGATTTCCCTTGAAGCAAAACAACATACCCTTTGCATGAAAAACAAAAATCCCTATGCCCAAAGATGACACATGTTGCATAAATATGATAACATGAACAAATCTTAAGATCAAGGAGGGGAATATTTATATCATCGGCTTATGAACAAGTGACCAGGGAATGATTGATCACAAAATCCAAGGTAGGCTCTGAAATTTTCATGCGAACCAAAATTTTGGAGGTTGGTTGTAGTTGCTACAACATTGGCAACACATCGGTATAACTAAAACTCTTTATATGGACCTTGTTTCATGAAAAGTAAGTCTAACCCTTCAAGAAGTATTGTTCGATTCTTTGATCTTGATGGCTTCCACACTAGCTTGTGTGAAATAAGTAGTCCCTACCATTCTCTTGATCAGTCATAACACATTCCAAGCCAAGTCAACTTAGTTGTTTCAATTGGGGATGAGGGGTATATTGATGCACAAGTAATATAACTGTTAGAGTTTAAGTTTCATCTCTGGTGTTGCTCTGCTACCAACAGGCATGGATAGTACCCCGACAGAGTCACATAGAAACACAAGAATTGATCCACTTCCAGCGAGCCTCGTCAATACCTGGTGGAATTATTTGTATCACCTCTCTGCGCAAGAATCCTTTCTCTTCTTTCACCTTATTCATTTTTCATTTTTTTCATTTTTTCAAAGAATTGTGCATAGGCACTTATTTATTTCAAAGATTGAAGAGGGATCTAGACTTATTGAGAGCACAAGAGGTTGTTCCTTCAGAGAAGTATGTTATATATACCTTTAACATACTTGTTAAGGTTCCCCCCACACCTTAATCTACTTGACTGATCTGACAAGGGTTAACCCAAAAGAACTTATTAGAGTAGGCGGTACTAGTTAACAGTGCAAGTGTTATGTTTTCACTGAGACTCGCTTTGAACAAAATGTATTTTTCATCAAGGCACCAATGAATGAAGAAAACAATCTCTTCATAAAGAGAGAAGACAACATATAACCAGATGTTGATAGATGTACAAGTCCTCTTAGATTTTCCCGGCTTGTCTCGAGAGCCAAAAACGGTTTCATGTAAGGCTAACCTATGGACACGAGCAAGCAAAGAAAGAAAAAAAAGCAAAACGCAGAAGTAAAGTGAAAGAAAAACAAGTAAGAAAAGAAAGAAAGCCAACAAACTAAACCAAGTAAGCAATCAAAGTGCACATGCAAACTAGGAAGAAAAGCAAAGCAAGAAAGCAAAGACTACTCCTACTCCTACGCTAAACAGTGCATAGGCCTACTCACGTGAAGTAATATTTCCAATGCAGGCATCAACGGATTAGCTGGCCATGTTGATGAAGGCATGGTAAAAAATAAAGATATAAATGTAAACCAGTGAACAAGAAATATATAACAACAAAGACCAACATACTTTGAGTTCTAAAGTATCCATAGAAAAGAAAAGAATGAATGCACAATACAAAAATTTTGCAGACATACCATGGTGTTGCAACGTACTACATGCAGAGGATAAATATACACACTCTCTGGAATGTGACATATGAGAGAACATGAGAAAGGCAAACAACTTATGCTTTGCAAGTATGCTCGTTATGTAAGATTCCTCCAAGGCATGAGTGATGGGATAATGCGATTCGAGTGGAGGAAGTAAACTTTGTGTATAAGATTGATATTCAATGTGAAGTAGAGATTGATGAGGAGGCTTGGGTGTTTCAAAAAATTTCTGGTCAGAAATGGAACTAACCTCAGGACAATGAGGGCCTGACATAACCATCAGTTCAAGCTAAAGTGCCTCGATAACCTGTGAGGTTTCCACTTCATCAATAGATAGATCATCGAAGACCAGTGGCTTAGAAATATTAACAATGAGTGAATCAACTTCATGATGAAATGAAGAAGTACAAATATCATGACAACCATAATCAGAAAATTTAGGATGCTCATCGGCATCCTCATGATCTGACAAATTCGGCAGAGGGGTTGATGAGAAACAAGGACGTTCACCCTATGTGTTTTCAGAAATGACAGATGACAGATGGGAGAGATTTTTAGATGAATATATGTCATCTCCGCAATGTAATGATAGGCTGACATCTGGTGTGTCTTGTGAAAGATCGGAAGTAGAAACATCCGGAGACGTATTTTCACAGGGAAAATAAAAAGTGGCGGAATCACAAGAGATGTCAAGATAGAGCGGATGAGGCAAGATGGAAGGGAGTCATCCTTCACCACTAGTTCTTCTTCAGATTCCCCACACACTCATCATGAATGATAACATAGGTTGGCTGCACAACACCAACTTCGTCGACAACTTGATCCTTGTGAACACAAGATGTGGAGTCTGGAACGGGAGAACACAACAGAGTACAATCTGGAGGATCAATGGAATGTGGGGATGGAGGTTGAGGCAACGAGTCCACATGACAATCAGTTGGCTTGAAAGCCAAATCTGCACAGACATTGAGAGCAGGTGGGGTGGGAGGATCAGATTTGCATGCAACTTCTCCCATCTCGCACTATGGAGCTAGAGTTGTTTGATGAGAAGAGAATGGAAAGTCACTTGTGACAGTGACCTTGTTCATCTTAGACTTGGAAGCTCTAACACCAAGGTGTGCTAGCAGGTATTCGAATGATTCTAAGAATTGTGGATTTTCGGATATGTGAAGATGATACTTAAATATTCCATCAAGGAATCCCAGTCAATTTCATCTTCGGGAAATCAATATGCAAGATTACAAAAGCGTGTGTGAAATTGTTCAATGGATTTATCAGGTGCTTTTCATAATATCATAATTTCTTTATTGAGTGCTTTATGGTCAAAATGATTGAAAGCATGGCCTATATCTGTGATCAAGTGGGAGAAAGAGTGAGTATATTTCTCGAGCAGCGTGGCACACCATAACAATGGGTGCCTTCGAAGCGTGAATGTGAATAGTGTGCATGCCATATAATCTTCATGGATTTCATGCCTTTAACAGGAGCCTATGATGGAAACTGCGTGTCTAAGAAAGGTTGCTTTGCCTTCACCATAGTATGTTTTATGTCACAAGTCTTTCCAAAGCTCCTCTGAGATTTCAAATTTGTTTCCATAAGACATACACTTCGAAAGAGGAATTATGCGGTTAGTCATGATAAATATGCGAAGATTCAAAATAGATTGTGAGGAATCAACTTATCATCTGGCCCTCCTTCTAGTGCCATAAATGTTGACAGTGATGGACCCGCCAATATTCAGGGGATCTACCCGGTATGAAGTCCCAACTAAACCTCACAGTGTTTTGGGTAGGAGTCCCATATGGTATGATGGCCCCGTTTCCATTATCTTAAAGATATGCCTTAGCTCTTTCTTTCCATCACATGAGAGTGGTTCACTTTGTCATGAAAAAGCGAGGTTCGTGTGCCTGGTGAGTGCTTAGTGTAACTTGTGTCTAATTTCTTTCGCTACAGAGGGGGAGGGCGAGGGTGAGTCTCAAGTTGAGAGGGAATAGTCCCAAATCAGGTAGAGACACACAACATAGCAAGATTTGTGCAACTTCCGATGGAGTATTCCACATGGATGCGGCAGTAACAAACACAAAGTGAACAGATTACAAGTACAACACCCAGCAGAGTAGTCCACATGGGTGTGGCAGATGTTATAACAAGTTTACAAGAATGAGTTTTTCTAATGTTTGGTGGATTATTCCAAATGGGCGAGACAACAATAATAAGTGATACAACAAATTTCTGACAGTGTATGCACTAAGACAACCAAAATAGTTCAACTATCTTAGTACAAGTTAAAGAAACATGTATTACAAGCATCCAAAGAATAGTCTTACAAACAAATACATTACATGTGTGAAAACGTGTTGGCCTGTTAACTGACTTTTGAATTAAGAAAAATTTCCAAGACACATCCATACACCATACATCCCTAACCCCAATAGTGGGGCAATGGAGTCACTGCTCGCTCCTCAAAGAAAAGACTACAAACTCTCAAGGCTATGTGGGAGGAGGAAGGGTGAAGATTCTTTTGCATGTACAAATGAGTGGTATATATAGCCAAGGGTGAACTTGACTCTTGTGACTCTTTGAATTCCCTCATGACTATTCAACTTACATGAATTTGACTTACATGACTTTTTAACTTCATCCATGGATCTCTTGGACTTCCATGTTACATTAAATTGATTACACAAGTATGACCTGTTAGTGCCTAAATTTACCTCAGGCTGAGAAAGGTAGGATCTAGGGCCAACATCAAACCACGCTTAACCTGGTAGCTAGCCCTACTAGGTCGGGAGAGGGATCTCTCCTGGTCAATCTCAGCAAGTTATGATCACTAAAGGCTTGATAAGGTCAAATTGTGTCATTTCAATGAGACTTCAAGCAAAATTTGGTCACTAGGCATTAGGTCTAGGGTTTGATTTCACTGCTTTCAAAGTTGCCCAAATTTAAGTCTATGTCATCATTCAGCTGAGTGTATCATCATTCAGAGGGTTGTCATCATCATGTCAAGTTCCATTGGGTCATTTCACACCTTGTTCATGCTTCAGTTGCGCCTAGGTAAGGTCATTTCCCTCTCCTAGGGTTTTGAAGGCAATTTCTCTTAGACGGTCAAACCATCGGCAAAACTTGTATCCAGATGTTCATAAACCTTCCCCTATCCTCAATATACCTTATCAAACACTTCCCATCCCTGAGATCCCAAAAATTCCTCATTTTTGCACAAACCCTAGTTTCTTGCCACAACTTGGGAATTTTCTAGGTTGGGCCTGTGTTTTGCCCTTTTGGACCCCTTCCCCTCACTCAATCTCTGAGATTCCACTTTCCCCTACTTCCTAACATCCCTCCCTACTCCCCAAAATTTCCTCAAGCATTTAGAAGCCTCTTATCCCCTTCATTTCGCTTCATTTCGACAAAATCCATTGTTCCACACATCGGGGTAGGTTTTACTCAAATGATGTTTCTGAGCAATCAAAGATGAATTTTGGAAAACTGAGAGATTTTGTTGTCCACAACATGCCAAGGAAGAAAAACCTCCTTCACTTTTTACACAGGTGTCATGGTGTTAGAGAAATGTCAAAAATATTGTTGCCTCAGGAGAATCAAATGCACCTCTGAAGTGACCTTGGGAAAATCACATTTTCTCCTAGCTTGGTTGGCCAACTAACTTTCTTGATGAGTCAACTGATAAATAGACACAAAGAGATTTCCAATTAGCTATCATGAGCTCAATTGGAAGTTGAGGAAGGCATTCAAAAGTTGACTGCAACAGCACTGTGCCTTGAGGTAGCCTCATTTGGCAGATTTTGACTAGTCTTGGGAGATTTGATTTTTAATAGGGCAAATGAACTCCAAATTGAAAAATTCCACTTGGGTTGGAAATTAGACTCATAGGCATTTCCAACGGGCTATCTTGCGCTCAATTGGGACACCAGGAAGGCCTCCAAAAAGCATCTGAAATTTGCGCTGCGCGTAGGGCTCAGGCGCGCTACGCGTAGGGCTCAAGCTCAACGCGTAGCACGTTGCGTGCTACCCTTAAGTTGGGGAGTTCCATTTCAGGAAGGTTTGCATTTTTTTATTTTTCATGAAAAAATACACTTGCTCAGCCATGGCCAAGAAGTTTCATGGAGATTTGAGCCCACAAAAGGTCAAACAACAAGCAAAAAATGACCTTCTGCCACTTTTTGGACACACAGGAAGCAGTCTTGGGAGATTGCAATTTTGGAGGGGATAATGGCCACCAAATTGAACACTTCCACTTGGGCTGGAAAGTAGACATCCAGACCGTTCCAACAAGCCCACTTGTGCATCATTTGGATGCCAGGAAGTGCCTCCAAGCTGGCCTGAAAGGCGCGCTACGCGTAGAGAAATGGCGCGCTACGCGTTGGGGAAATTGGCCAGTTTTGCACCTTCAGCTCAGGACAACGCAACTTTTGACTAGTTTTTACTTTTCATGGGATTTTTCACCCTCTTTGATATAACTAATGTAATTTCATGATTGACATGGCACGTTTTACCTATTCTAGAAGATTCATTCATAAAATGGCAAAAAATTAATGAATGAATTGGTTTCCAAGTTTATAGAGGCAAGTTGTTTTGATTGCCTAGTTTGTAGTGCTCAGTTTAGAATTGGTTGAAACAGCTCCTAGAAGGAGGAGCTCGACCCCTAGACATTAGGGAATGGTTTGGCTTGGTCTATATATGTAATTTTTCATTCATTAGCAGAGGTTGGACTCTTGGGATAGTTTTGAGACTATATTGTACATATTTACAGCATTTTTGGCAAAGGAAGACTAGGGTTTTGCAGCACTACTTGGGATCCATGTGGCTTTATGTATTTATGGTGTGTTTCTTTCAGTTCTTGTAAGTTATGTATGTGCATCATTATCTCTATTGAATCTTCTCTTATTAAGCAAATGAAGTGTTAAGGTAGAATCCATGAAACTACCATGCTCTGCCTTTAAATTTGTTTAATATTCTATGTTTTCTTTAGTTTAAGGAGAATCCTTGAGACCTATTTCTCTCCTTAGCTTCTCACTGGTCTGATCTATCCATCTCACCTGCTTTAAGGCATCAAAACAATTGCCTATCTTGCCCCAAGTGGACCTCTGCAAAAACTGTGCCTCATCCCCGCACCCAAAATTGCCTTTCCCTTGATTTTAACAAAATCATAAAAAATCAATCCTAAAATCTTTGTGCTTAATACCTAGCCTAAAATCAGTCATCAATTCGGTCATCTCAAGCCTTTTCGAATATATTTTGTTGAGTTTGACCCAAAGAGAGCCCTCTCCTGTCCTCGTAGGGCTAGCTACGAGGCTGAGCGTGGTTTGATGTGGCCTTGAGTCTTGCCTTATTTCAGCCTAAGGCAGATTTGAGCGCTAACATAGTGGCGACCATACTGGGGAAGAACTGGTTTGCTTGCTAGTGTTATTTGTTCTATAAGCTACAGATGGAGTCTGAAGTCACGCCAGGTAGCCTTCGAACTGCTCTTGCTCTGCGAGTACACAGTAGATAAACGTTGTTTCAGTTGATCTCTAGTGTAGCTTGTAATTGTAACACTTAACTTATAAATTTCCCCAGTACATGTATCAAGTTCAGATCTGATGGTTGATGGTGAACAACGGTCAGACATCATAAGGCTGAAATCATTCACCTGGCGACTCCATTCACTGAACAATCCAGAAATCGATGCTTCATGGTGACTTCACTGTAGGGAGATCAGTAGCTGTGAGATTTTCAAGATGGACCAAATCATGAGAAGATACGCTCCCATGAGCTGAGATCACATTCCAGGTTTTCCAAATAAGATGCCCAAGGTAGATTGGTCAAGTAATCTGCCTATGTTTAACAATGATGGTAAGAAAGATGCTGCTTTACATCTGGTTAGATTTCATATGCATATTCGCAAGTTGAAAGTGGATTTTCCTAAAGATTGCTTGATGAAGATATTCTTGGCCACTCTTGAAGGTGAAGCCCAATCTTGGTATGAAAATTTTCCTCCAGCGTGTATTTACTGTTTAAAAGATTTTCATGCCCTGTTCATCGAAAGATATCAAGCATCATATCCATCATTAAATTTAGTTCATGACTGTTGCAAACATGCTTCTAATTTTATTGAAAGCCTTGAGAAATATTATGAAGATGATAATTTCATGGATGAAGAGATCATGGAGGCCCTGTATGAAAATCCATTTCAGTAGTATAAAGACAACTTAGAGGATTCTTGTCAAGATGCACAGGAAAATTAACAGCAGGATCAAGATCTAAGTACAGTGGAAGATGATGAAGGAGAAGGTTTTATTCCAGATCTGTCCATAGAAGAAGACAACATGCATGAAAGTCAAGTTTCAATTTTAGAATGTGATAAAGTCAAGTCTGCCATTTCAAATCTACATTCAGATCGTGATGATGAAGACAACCTTGTTTTGAATCCCATGAATGAAAGTTCTGTTGTTGAGATCATCTAGAATGAAGAAGACAAAGTTATTGACCAAAGCCTCCATGAGGAGGTAATCAGGTCATTTCATGGACAAAAAGATGTGATCTTTGTTCAGGTAAGTGAGAAATCTTCTTTTCATAACTCAGTGGTAAATGATAATTTTATTGCCATGTCATATGAAGACAATTACTGTTTGAGCAAAAGAAAACAAAAAGCATTATCTCCTTTATCTGAAGATGAGATAGATGAACTCTTAAAAGGACATGTTACAGCCCAAGCTAAAGCAGATTTGTAGTGAACACATGGTCAAGAAAGTGTTGGTGAAATTTCTTACTCTTTTGAAAACGATGTCGGTCTTGTAATCAGTTTTGTAGATCAGCAAACAGATAATATTTTCTTTCACAAAGATGATAAGGTTTTCATGTTTGATAATCTTGAAGATTGTTTTTTGTTTAAGAATGACCTAGACCATGAAGATGAGGAGTATGGGCTTGAGAGAGGCAATATGCTAGGATTTCTCATGGTCAAGGAACCTACAGCTAACACTCAGATGGTGGAAGCACATACTTCCCTGGGCATTACTATCCCTCGGACATTAATTGTTCTTTCATATCAGAATGAAGGGAGTACTTGTATTTTTGCTGCTGGATCTCAAGACCAGATAGTGCTTCAAGATTATCAAGATCGCTTCAACATCCTTTTGCAAGCACTAGAGAACATAAATTTTGTCTGGTTCGTTATCATAAGCCTTGCTTTCAGTGGTTATTGTGAGTTTCCTACATGTACATCATTCCGCCTGCTCGAGAAAAGTGAGAGCAGAAATTTGGTATGTAGCCATCTATTGGATTGGTTACATTGGAAATCTCATTACACATGATTGTACATATTTCATTAGTATGCAGGTGGTTGTCATCATGATTCCAAATCTTGATGGATTGCTGCCTTTTTTCCGAAAGCTTTATAAAGTCTTGTTTTAAGTCAGTCATGAGTCATTTGTGTTTGGTCTGTTGAGTCAGGTTTTTCAACTTATTTCAGTTTTCCATCGAATCGGTTTAAGTTAAGTTTCAGTAATTTTTCAGTCAAGTTTTCATTCAATAAATGTGTCAAAGCTTTTGTGTTATCCATTGAAATAATGACTCCATCACCCAAATGGATGAAGTCACTGGTCTGCTCTCCAAAAGATCTGTCGTTCTTGGCACCTCCAAGGAGCTACCATCCCCATTGGAGCCAATGTTAGTGTCAGTCTTTCCAGCCTTCCTCCAGTGATCAAATATGCTCTTACAAAGTGGTCTCATAGTGTCAAGGTCAAATTTTGTCATTTCAGTGAGTCTTCAAGCAAAATTTGGTCACTAGGCATTAGGTCTAGGGTTTGTTTTCACTCTTTTCAAAATTGTCCAAATGTCGTTCCATGTCACCATTCAACTAAGTGTACCATTAGTCAGAGGGTTTTCATCATCATGTCAAGTTCCACAAGGTCATTTTACACCTTGTTCACGCTTTAGTTGCGCCTAGGTAAGGTTCATTTCCCTCTCCTAGGGTTTTGAAGGAAATTTCTCTTGGATGGCCAAATCATTAGAAAAACTTGTATCCAGATGTTCATACACCTTCCCCTATCCTTCATGTACCTTATTAAACACTTTCCATCATTGAGATCCGTCAACTTCCTCATTTTTGCACAAACCCTAGTTTCTTGCTACAACCTAGAAATTTTCTAGGTTGGGCCTACGTTTTACCCTTTTGGACCCCTTCCCCTCACTCAATATTTGAGATTCCACTTTCCCCTGCTTCCTTTCGCTTCATTTCGACAAAATTCCTTGTTTCAAACATCGGAATAAGTTTCACTCAAAAGATGTTTCAAAGCAATCAAATATGAATTTTGAAAAACTGGGAGAGGTTTTTGTCCAAAATACGACAATGGAGAAAAACCTCCTTCAAGCTTTACACAGGTGTCATGGTTTTAGAGAAATGTCAACAATACCATTGTCTTAGGAGAATTGATGCACCTCTGAAGTGACCTTGGGCAAATCACGTTTTCTCCCTGCTTGGTTGGCCAAATGACTTTCTTGATGTATCAGATGATAACTAGAGACAAATATCTCTCCAATGAGCTATCATGCGCTCAATTTCGAGTTGAGGAAGGCATTCAAAAGTTGATTGCAACAGCACTCTGCCTTGAGGCAAGCTCATTTGGCACATTTTGACCAATCTTGGGAGATTTGACTTTTGTCAAGGAAAATGAACTCCAAATTAAAAAATTCTAGTTGGGTTGGAAAATAAACTCAAAGACCTTTCCAACGAACTATCCTGAACCTGATTTTAACACCAGGAATTCCTCCAAAAGTCTCCTACAAAAGGCGGTACGCACAGGCTCTATGCACTGCGCGCCTCGCGCGACGCATAGGATTGGGAGGTCCAAATGACAAATGGCTTGCAGTTTTAGATTTTTCATGAGAAATCATGAATTTTGGTACTTGGACAAGAAATTTGGGCAAGTTTGGGTCCCCAAAAGGTCAAAAAACATGCAAATAATGACCTCACTGCCCCTTTTTGGACACACAGGAAGCAGTATTGGGAGAATTCACTTTTGGAGGGGCAAATGAAAACCAAATTTGAAATTTCCACGTGGGTTGGAACCTAGACAGGAAGGGCTTTCCCACAATCCAATCTAAGCTCAATTTGGGCTCCTAAAAGTTCCCCAAAAGTGGGCTGAAAGGTGCGCGACGCATAGAGCTCAGGCGCGCGGCGCATAGAGAGTTTTGGCCAATGTTTCATCTTTCAGCTCAGAAATTCGGCCAGTTTGACTAGTTTTGATTTCTGATGTAATTTTTGACTTCTCTTGATGTAATTGATTGAACATGATGTAATTTTGACACATTTTTACTTGTTCTAGAGGATTCATTCACTAAAAGCTGAAAATTAAATGAATGAATCAGTTTCCTATCATATAGGGGTAAGTTGTTTGACTACCTAGATTTCAGTTCCTTCTTTAGAATTAGTTCAAACAACTCCTAGAATGATGAGCTCGACCCCTAGAGGCAAGGAAAGGGGTTAGGATGGTCTATATGATGTAATTTATCAATCATTTTCAGGGGTTGGAGAGGTTGGACTCTTGGGAAAAGCTTGACACTCTATTGTACATATTTTAACTGCATTTTTGGCAAAGGAAAGACCAGGGTTTTGCAGCACTGTTTGGGATTCATGTGGCTTTATGTGTTGATGGTGTGCTTATTTCAGTACTTTTAAGTTGTTTATGTGTATCACTTTCCTTCTCTTATCTTCTGCAATTGAACAAATGAAGTGTTAAGGTAGAATCCATAATTTTCTATGCTCTGCCTTTAAGTTTGTTTGATTTTCTATGTTTTCATCTATTTATGGAGAATCCTTGAAAGCTTCTTTCTCTCCTTAACTTCTCACCAGTCAGATCTACCCATTCATTCTCTTTAAAAGCATCAAGGCAATCGCCTACCTTGCCCCAAGTAGACCTCTGCAAAACCTGTGCCTCATCCCCGCACGCAAAATTGCCTTTCCCTTGAATTCAACAAAACTCCAAAAAATCAATTTCAAACTACTTGTACTTCATACCTAGCCTAAAATTAATTATCAATTTAGTCATCTCGAGGCTCATTGATGCAGCCTTGAGTCTTACGTTATTTCATCCTAAGGTAGATTTGAGCGCTAACATAGTGGCGACCATACTGGGAAGAATTGGTTTGCTTTTTAGTGTTATTTGATTTATAGCTATAGACGGAGTCTGAAGTGACACTAGGTAGCCTTCGAACTACACATTTCTCTGCGAGTGCATAGTAGATAAACACTGCTTCAGTCGATCTCTGGTGTAGATTGTAATTGTAACACTTAACTTATAAATTGCCCCAGTACGTGTATCAAGTTCAGATCTGATGGTTGATGGTGAACAACGATCAAACATAAGAAGGCTGAGATCATTAACCTAACGACTCCATTCACTAAAAAATCCAAAAATCAATGCTTCATGGTGACTTCACTGCAGAAAGATCAGTAGCTTTAAGGTTTTCAAGATGGAACGGGTTGTAAGATGATACGCTCCCATGAGCTGGGATCACATTCCAGGTTTCCTAAACAAACTTCCTAAGGTAGATTGGTCAAGGAATTTGCCTATGTTTAAAGATGATGATAGGAAGGACGTTGCTTTACATTTGGTCAGATTTCACATGCATATTCGCAAGTTGAAGGTTGATTTTCATGAAGATTGCTTGATGAAGATATTCCTGGCCACTCTGGAAGGTGAAGCCCAATCTTGGTATGAAAGTTTGCCGCCTACTTATATTTATTATTTAAAAGGTTTTCATGCCCTCTTCATTGAAAGATATCAAGCATTTTATCCATCATTAAATTTAGTTCATGACTGTTGCAAACATGCTTCTACTTTTATTGAAAGCCTTGAGAAATATTATGAAGATGATAATTTCATGGATGAAGAGATCATGGAGGCCCTGTATGAAAATCCATTTCAACAGTATAAAGACAACTTAGAGGATTCTTGTCAAGATGCACAGGAAAATTTACAGCAGAATCAAGATCTAAGTACAGTGGAAGATGATGAAGGAGAAGGTTTTATTCCAGATCTGTCCATAGAAGAAGACAGCATGCATGAAAGTCAAGTTTCAATTTCAGAATGTGATAAAGTCAAGTCAGCCATTTCAAATCTAGATTCAGATCGTGATGATGAAGACAACCTTGTGCTGAATCCCATGAAGAAAAGTTTTGTTGTTGAGATCATCTAGAATGAAGAAGACAACGTTATTGACCAAAGCCTTCATGAGGAGGTAATCCGGTCATTTCATGGACAACAAGATGGGATCTTTGTTCAGGTAAGTGAGAAATATTCTTTTCATAACTCAGTGGTAAATGATATTTTGATTTCCATGTCATATGAAGACAATTACTGTTTGAGAAAAAGAAAACAAAAAGCATTATCTCCTTTGTCTGAAGATGAGATAGATCAACTCTTGAAAGGTCATGTTAATGCCCAAGCTAAAGCAGATTTGCAGTGCACACATGGTCAAGAAAATGTTGGTGAAATTTCTTCCCCTTTTGAAAATGATGACGGTCTTGTAATCAGTGTTTTATATAAGCAAACAGATAATATTTTCTTTCACAAAGATGATAAGGTTGTCATGTTTGATAATCTTGAAGATTGTTTTTTGTTTAAGAATGACCTAGACCATGAAGATGAGGAGTATGGGCTTGAGAGAGACAATATGCCAGGATTTCTCATGGTCAAGGAACCTACAGCTAACACTCAGATGGTAGAAGCACATACTTCCCTGTGCATTCCTATCCCTCGGACATCAATTCTTCTTTCAGATCAGAATGAAAGGAGTACTTGTATTTTTGCTGCTGGATCTCAAGACAAGATAGTGCTTTAGGATTATCAAGATCCCTTCGGCATACTTTTGCAAGCACTAGAGAACATAAATGTTGTCTGGTTCGTTATCATAAGCCTTGTTTTCAATGTTTATTGTGAGTTTCCTACATGTACATCGTTCCGCCTGCTCGAGAAAAGTGAGAGCAAAAATTTGGTATGTAGCCATCTATTGGATTGGTTACATTGGAAATCTCATTACACATGATTGTACATATTTTATTAGTATGCATGTGGTTGTCATCATGATTCCAAATCTTGATGGATTGCTGCCTTTTTTCCAAAAGCTTTGTAAAGTCTTGTTTTAAGTCAGTCATGAGTCATTTGTGTTTGGTTTGTTGAGTTAGGTTTTTCAAGTTATTTGAGTTTGCCATCGAGTCGGTTTGAGTTAAGTTTCAGTTATTTTTCAGTCAAGTTTTCATTCAATAACCGTGTCAAAGGTTTTGTGTTATCCATTGAAATAATGACTCCATCGCCCAAATGGATCAAGGCACTGGTCTGCTCTCCCAAAGATTTGTCGTTCTTGGCACCTCCAAGGAGCTACCATCCCCATTGGAGCCAATGTTAGTGTCAATCTTTCCAGCCTTCCTCCAGTGACCAAATATGCTCTTACAAAGTGGTCACAGAGTGTCAAGGTCAAATTTTGTCATTTCAGTGAGTCTTCAAGAAAATTTGGTCACTAGGCATTAGGTCTAGTGTTTGTTTTCACTCTTTTCAAAATTGTCCAAATGTCAGTCCATGTGGCCATTCAGCTGAGTGTACCATTAGTCAGAGGGTTGTCATCATCATGCCAAGTTCCACTGGGTCATTTTACACCTTGTTCATGCTTTATTTGTGCCTGGGTAAGGTTCATTTCCCTCTGCTAGGGTTGTGAAGGCAATTTCTCTTCGATGGCCATATCATCAGCAAAACTTGTATCCAGATGTTCATACACCTTCCCCTATCCTTCATGTACCTTATTAAACACCTTCCATCACTGAGATCCCTCAAATTCGTCATTTTTGCACAAACCCTAGTTTCTTGCTACAACCTGGCAATTTTCTAGGTTGGGCCTGCGTTTTTCCCTTTTGGACCCCTTCCCCTCACTCAATCTTTGAGATTCCACTTTCCCCTGCTTCCTTTCACTTCATTTCGACAAAATTTCTTTTTTCACTCATTGGGATAAGTTTCACTCAAAAGATGTTTCAGAGCAATCAAAGATGAATTTTGAAAAACCAAGAGACATTTTGTCCACAATAGGACAGCGGAGAAAAACCTCCTTCACTTTTTACACAGGTGTCATGGTTTTAGAGAAATGTCAAAAATATCGTTGTCTTAGGAGAATTGATGCACCTCTGTAGTGACCTTGGGAAAATCATGTTTTCTCCTAGCTTGGTTGGCCAAATGACTTTCTTGATGCATCAAATGATAACTAGACACAAAGAGCTTTCCAATGCGCTATCATGCGCTCAAGTTGGAGTTGAGCAAGGCATTCAAAAGTTGACTGCAACAACACTTTGCCTTGAGGCAAGCTCATTTGGCACATTTTGACCAGTCTTGGGAGATTTGATGTTTTTCAAGGAAAATGAACTTTATATTGAAAAATTCTAGTTGCGTTGGAAAATAAACTCAAAGACCTTTCCAACGTGCTATCCTGAACTTGATTTCGACACTAGGAAGGCCTCCAAAAGTCTCTTGCAAAAGGTGCTACGCACAGGCTCTATGTGCTGCGCGCCTCAAGCCCAGTGCGTCGTGCGCCTCACACGACACAGAGGATTGGGAGGTCCAAATGACAAATGGCTTGCAGTTTTGGTTTTTTCATGAGAAATCATGAATTTTGGTACTTGGACAAGATATTTGGACAAGTTTTGGGTCCCCAAAAGGTAAAAAAACATGTAAAAAATGACCTCACTGCCCCTTTTTGGACACACAGGAAGCAGTCTTGGGAGAATTCACTTTTGAGGGGGCAAATGGACACCAAATTTGAAATTTACACTTGGGTTGGAACATAGACAGGCAGGGATTTCCCACAAGCCAATCTGACCTAAATTTCAGCTCCTGAAAGTGCCCCAAAAGTAGGCTGAAAGGCACGCGATGCATAGAGCTCAGATCCACGGCGCATAGAGATTTTTGGCCAATTTTTCATCTTTCAGCTCAGAAATTCGGCCAGTTTGACTAGTTTTGATTTGTGATGTAATTTTTGACTTCTCTTGATGTAATTGATTGAACATGATGTAATTTTGACACATTTTTACTTGTTCTAGAGGATTCATTCACTAAAAGGTGAAAATTAAATGAATGAATCAGTTTCCTAGCATATAGGGGTAAGTTGTTTGACTACCTAGATTTCAGTTCCTTGTCTAGAATTAGTTCAAACAGCTCCTAGAATGACGAGCTCGACCCCTAGAGGCAAGGAAAGGGGTTAGGATGGTCTAAATGATGTAATTTCTCAATCATTTTCAGGGGTTGGAGAGGTTGGACTCTTGGGAAAAGCTTGACACTTTATTGTACATATTTTATTTGCATTTTTGGCAAAGGAAAGACCAGGGTTTTGCAGCACTCCTTGGGATTCATGTGGCTTTATGTGTTGATGGTGTGCTTCTGTCAGTACTTTTAAGTTGTTTATGTGTATCACTTTCCTTCTCTTATCTTCTGCAATTGAACAAATGAAGTGTTAAGGTAGAATCCATAATTTGTTATGCTCTGCCTTTAAGTTTGTTTGATTTTCCATGTTTTCATCTGTTTATGGAGAATCCTTGAAAGCTTCTTGCTCTCCTTAACTTCTCACCATTCAGGTCTAGCCATTCATTCTCTTTAAAAGCATCAAGACAATCGCCTACCTTGCCCCAAGTAGACCTCTGCAAAAACTGTGCCTCATCCCTGCACCCAAAATTGCCTTTCCCTTGAATTCAACAAAACTCCAAAAAATCAATTTAAAAATACTTGTACTTCATACCTAGCCTTAAATTAATTATCAATTTAGTCATCTCGAGCGTCATTGATTACCTTTTGCTGAGATTGACTCGGAGAGAGCCCTCTCCTGTCCTCGTAGGGCTAGCTACGAGGTTGAGCGTGGTTTGATGTAGCCTTGGGTTTTACCTTATTTCAGCCTAAGGTAGATTTGAGTGCTAACATAGTGGCGACCATACTGGGAAGAATTAGTTTGGTTGTTAGTGTTATTTGATTTATAGCTACAGACGGAGTTTGAAGTCACGCCAGGTAGCCTTCGAACTATACATTTCTCTGCGAGTGCATAGTAGATAAACGCTCCTTCAGTCAATCTCTGGCGTAGCTTGTAATTGTAACACTTAACTTATAAATTGCCCCAGTACGTATATCAAGTTCAGATATGATGGTTCATGGTGAACAACGATCAGACATAAGAAGGCTGAGATCATTCGCCTGATGACTCCATTCACTAAAAAATCCAAAAATCAATGCTTCATGTTGACTTCACTGCAGGAAGATTAGTAGCTTTACAGTTTTAAAGATGGAACGGGTTGCAAGATGATACACTGCCATGAGCTGGGATCACATTCCAGGTTTCCCAAACAAACTTCTGAAGGTAGATTGGTCAAGGAATTTGCCTATGTTTAAAGATGATGATAGGAAGGATGCTGCTTTACATTTGGTCAGATTTCACATGCATATTCGCAAGCTGAAGGTTGATTTTCCTGAAGATTGCTTGATGAAGATATTCCTGGTCACTCTGGAAGGTGAAGCGCAATCTTGGTATGAAAGTTTGCCGCCTGCTTTTATTTATTGTTCAAAAGATTTTCGTGCCCTGTTCATTGAAAGATATCAAGCATTTTATCCATCATTAAATTTAGTTCATGACTGTTGCAAACATGCTTCTACTTTTATTGAAAGCCTTGAGAAATATTATGAAGATGATAATTTCATGGATGAAGAGATCATGGAGGCCCTGTATGAAAATCCATTTCATCAGTATAAAGACAACTTAGAGGATTCTTGTCAAGATGCATAGGAAAATTTACAGCAGGATCAAGATCTAAGTACAGTGGAAGATGATGAAGGAGAAGGTTTTATTCTAGATCTGTCCATAGAAGAAGACAGCATGCATGAAAGTCAAGTTTCAATTTCAGAATGTGATAAAGTCAAGCCAGCCATTTCAAATCTAGATTCAGATCGTGATGATGAAGACAACCTTGTTTTGAATCCTATGAAGGAAAGTTCTGTTGTTCAGGTCATCTGGAATGAAGAAGACAAAGTTATTGACCAAATCCTTCATGAGGAGGTAATCCGGTCATTTCATGGACAACAAGATGGTATCTTTGTTCAGGTAAGTGATAAATCTTCTTTTGATAACTCAGTGGTAAATGATAATTTGATTACCATGTCATATGAAGACAATCACTGTTTGAGCAAAGGAAAACAAAAAGCATTATCTCCTTTGTCTGAAGATGAGATAGATCAACTCTTGAAAGGTCATGTTATAGCCCAAGCTAAAGCGGATTTGCAGTGCGCACATGGTCAAGAAAGTGTTGGTGAAATTTCTTACTCTTTTGAAAATGATGACGGTCTTTTAATCCGTTTTGTAGATCAGCAAACATATAATATTTTCTTTCACAAAGATGATAAGGTTGTCATGTTTGATAATCTTGAAGATTGTTTTTTGTTGAAGAATGACCTAGACCATGAAGATGAGGAGTATGGGCTTGAGAGAGACAATATGCCAGGATTTCTCATGGTCAAGGAACCTACAGCTAACACTCAGATGGCAGAAGCACATACTTCCCTGTGCATTCCTATCCCTCGGACATCAATTCTTCTTTCAGATCAGAATGAAAGGAGTACTTGTATTTTTGCTGCTGGATCTCAAGACAAGATAGTGCTTCAGGATTATCAAGATCCCTTCGGCATACTTTTGCAAGCACTAGAGAACATAAATGTTGTCTGGTTCGTTATCATAAGCCTTGTTTTCAGTGGTTATTGTGAGTTGCCTACATATACACGTTCCGCCTGCTCGAGAAAAGTGAGAGAAGAAATTTGGTATGTAGCCATCTATTGGATTGGTTACATTGGAAATCTCATTACACATGATTGTACATATTTCATTAGTATGCAGGTGGTTGTCATCATGATTCCAAATCTTGATGGATTGCTGCCTTTTTTGCAAAAGATTTGTAAAGTCTTATTTTAAGTCAGTCATGAGTCATTTGTGTTTGGTCTATTGAGTTAGTTTTTTCAAGTTATTTCAGTTTGCCATCGAGTCGGTTTGAGTTAATTTTCAGTCATTTTTCAGTCAAGTTTTCATTCAATAAATGTGTCAAAGTTTTTGTGTTATCCATTGAAATAATGACTCCATCGCCCAAATTGATGAAGGCACTGGTCTTCTCTCCCAAAGATCTATCTTTATTGGCACCTCCAAGGAGCTACCATCCCCATTGGAGCCAATTTTAGTTTCATTCTTTCCAGCCTTCCTCCAGTGATCAAATATTCACTTACAAAGTGGTCTCAGAGTGTCAAGGTCAAAATTTGTCATTTCAGTGAGTCTTCAAGCAAAATTTGGTCACTAGGCATTAGGTCTAGGGTTTGTTTTCACTCTTTTCAAAATTGTCCAAATTTCGGTCCATGTGACCATTCAGCTGAGTGTACCATTACTCATAGGGTTGTCATCATCATGTCAAGTTCCACTGGGTCATTTCACACCTTGTTCATGCTTTAGTTGTGCCTAGGTAAGGTTCTTTTCCCTCTCCTAGCGTTTTGAAGGCAATTTCTCTTGGATGCCCAAATCATCAGCAAAACTTGTATCCAGATGTTCATACACCTTCCTCTATCCTTCATGTACCTTATTAAACACTTTCCATCACTGAGATCCCTCAAATTCCTCCTTTTTGCACAAACCCTAGTTTCTTGCTACAACGTGGCAATTTTCTAGGTTGGCCTGAGTTTTGCCCTTTTGGACCCCTTCCCCTCACTCAATCTCTGAGATTCCACTTTCCCCTACTTTCTAACATCCCTCCCTACTTCCCAAAATTTCCCCAAGAATTTAGAAGCCCCTTACCCCTTTCATTTCACTTCATTTCGACAAAATTTCTTGTTTCACACATCGGGATAAGTTTCACTCAAAAGATGTTTCAGAGCAATCAAAGATGAATTTCAAAAAACTGAGAGAGGTTTTTATCCACAATAGGCCAAGGGAGAAAAACCTCCTTGTCACATGGAATGAGTCAATCTTGCAGACAAGATAGACCTTCTTAGAATCTAAAGAAGACCTAATGACAAGGAAACTAGCCAGACACTATCTTTCTCTAAATATGCTTTTATAAATAATGGCAAGCAAGTGTGTTTAGGGCCTACCTTATGTCCAATGCAAGTTTGGGGATGCCCTCGCTCCTTTGATCCAAATGAGCTCCTTTGTCGCGAACCTGCAAACACAAACAAGGCAAACAAATTAAATAGCACCTGAAAAGCCAATATCATAAAACATATTTAACATGAAGTCAAGGAGTCCATGAAAAAAATAACATGAGATACTTGTTGAAAAAAATGAGTTTGATTGTATTAATTCAAAAGAAGAAGAACTTTACAACCTTTGCCTTGACGCTGTACAAGCTCCTCCCAGGGTCCAACAAGAAGTCTCCTCTACTTTGACAAGTTTCACTCACTCCCCAATGAAGCTAAAAAGGTATGTGATCTCTCCTCTTAAGCTCAACTAGGAAGTCTTGATTTCACCAGCATTTACCCTAAAAAATGTTCAGCTTCTAACCTCTCTAGCAACTAACCCAATGCCTCAATTTATAGTGCAATGGAGGGAAGTTACTAGGTCCTCCTTCAAAGGGATAGAATCCTCCTTCAAAGGGATAGCTCCTCCTAACAAGGGATTAGCTCCTTCTGTTTTGGGATGCATGAACCACCTTGGAGCAAAAAATCCACATCAAAATTCCTTCTAGAATCATCTAGAATTAACCCAAAGTGAGTTCTTTAAGATAAAAATTGCGCCTTTTTACTTTCACAGGGGTACGCACCCTCCCCTTTACAGACAGAGCATATAAGTACGCAAGTAATATGAACAAAGGCTGCGGGCCCATAGGTAAAAGTGAGAGAAAGTGTGGAACTAGAGTTACATTGTTTTCTTTATGTCTTTCTCTCATTTCAAAAGCTTATTTTGAAGAGCTAAGGTCTAAGACTTGCTTAGGAGGACAGTACAAGTAATGATAGACCCATACTGACTGCAAATAATCAAGGTGACGATATTTTTGTGTGACAGATTGCCCCCTAAAGTGCGAAGTCTGTAGTAGATGAGGATTTCATTTATCATTTAGGAAGAGTGAAGTACTTTATCATTTCGAGGATCATCTCGCGGAGAGCTCGGTTGGAACCTGTAAAAACATTCAATGCAAAATATATATATGAGATCATATCATCGATGAGGTAGACATTCCCATACTCAGATCAAAACTGACTAGGAGATTGAAAACTGACTAAAAAACACTAACTACTGCTCTGATATAGGAATGATCTTGTAACACATCATAAGTATAGACACATGTGGACATAGTATGGATGCAACCATCTGTTTATGAATAGTCCATAGCATGGAAAATTTTAGGGGCTAATATTCGCCCAGTGGGCTAATTTTCCATTATTTTTCCACAAAAAGATTCGCCAATTTCCATTTTTATAAAAGATGATTCGCCCAAATTTTAGAATATAAAATTATTTTACCTTAAAAATCGCCAACGTTATA
>APFE030453208.1:7991-29560 GCA_000404065.3 Pinus taeda | reverse complement strand
TATTTTTGTGCCTTTATATTATTATTGTTAGGTCGGCTTTGGTTATATTGTGACCCCTTAGACTCCTATATATAGAAAAGAGGTTTTGTCATTTGAATCATCTAAGAATTGTTCATTTGTGTAACGTAAAGGAGGTCGCCATCCACATTTTTCCCTCCCCTCCACACATTACAACCCTTATTTCATCACATTGTTTCTCTAGGTCCACAAGGCACTCACACACCCCCTCCCCCTGCCCACATGTCTACGTCGGGCCTAGAAATCTTGCCCCGAAGGTTGATGTAGTTAAAAGAATGTTAGAAGAATATCATGGCCACAAGCAAGAACCAAAAAAAAAAATTAGAAAATGCAAAGGATGGTTGGGACATTTAATATATCACAAGGGAAAAAGTCAAGCATGAGTTCTACCCCTTATTATGGCCATCATCCTGGTTCCTAGGGCCCTATCAGTGCCCCCAAATCATTGAGGAAAGCATGCACGTCCCAACCCCTAGTGGGCGATAAACTGCCCCAACCTAAAGGGTTAATAACTACTTATATCATACACAACATGCTCTCATTTCCTAGAGTCCAGACCAATAATACAAAGAAAAATCAAGAAAAAGAAAAAGGAAAGTAAATAAGGCTGGTAAACCGTAAAACAAAGGACGGGGTAACTCATGTATCCACGATTGCTCCCTTCTACATCTATACACCAAAATAATCATGATTCCCATTCTTGAACCCATGGCATTTGGCCTTGAGACCCCTCTCTCCCCATCCATTCATCATCATTCACATGACACCTATCAATTAAAGGATGTACCAAGGACCTGTCTTCCCCCCCTTAGGGACTACGAACACCTAATAGGGTTTATTACCCACTCCTACCTAGGGAGGTAACACTAAATTTGGAAAGGAAGCCCACTATAAAGTCTCCATGTGCCCTTGATAAACAATCTTGGTTCACTTAGATGAACCAATGAATTATTGTATCTAATTGTGAGAATTCGAATTAGATATTATATGTGATTGGGAGGTGGTTTCATCATGGGTTGGGCAACTTAAGTGGGGCCTAGGTCCACCAGAGGATCATACTGACACCCCAGGGTGAAGCATTGAGAACCATTAGACTCTCATCATGTGTAGAGCATCATTCCATGCCATGGGCATGCTCAACAACTTCAGCAATCTACTCATTGCCCTACATCATTCACGAGATGATGTGCTTACACAACTGTGCCCCGACACATGGGAGGGAAAGCACCATCGTCATAGCCCTCAGTATTGGAGCATAACAAGATATTCTATCATTAGGAGACAAATGAGACCAGCGTTTGTGCCCCAAACTCACTTTGGGGGTCCACATGATGACTTGCATGGAGAGTAAGGAGCCATCCCCTTGTTCATGATTTATGGAGCCCTTTCACACACTTTGGCACCAAGAGGACTCAACGTGGCCCTCAAACAGCCCTACATCAGCATGATATCATCAATTTGGCTAGCAGCTAGACGATTATTTCATAATTTGTAAACGCTACTTGGTCGACTTGTGACCAAGGCATGTATTTTGCACATTTTTATAATGTTAGGGGCCTTGGGATAATAATTCGACGTACTAGGTCTCATATAAATAAAAATCAACTTCATTTGTTTTGGATCATCATCACACTTGGTGTTGGGTATGGAATTCCCCCACAGAATATTTTGGGGCTCAAAGCCCAAATTTTGGTCAAAGGTTTTGTAAGACTCCGCAAATTGCGAGCGCAGAGCGCGAAGTATAGGTTAAGTCATAGGGTTGTCCGTCCTAAAATATTGTAATGTAATGTAAAGTCATGTCGGCCTACCCATGGTTCGCAGACCATGGGATTGTATAAATAGAGAGAGGCTCTAAGTTGTAAAGAGAGTGAAGAAATAAGAGAGAAGACTATGAATGGTTCGAGCTTAGAGTAGGATTCGAAGTGTATTAAGTTGTAGTAGTAAGAAGAGGCTCTGCAGCTGAGTGCGCAGAGGCCTAGTAGAGTCCGCAGCTGAGTGCGTGGACCCCTGCAGCTGAGTGAGCAGGGCAGTGTCTAGTCTGTAATCGGAATTGAAGATTAATAAAGAGAAGTTGATTCTTATTTCTGTGTATTTGTTATACATTGCCTTCTATATGTTTATATTGGTTTATGTATTGCGCGCACTGATATGATTGTTGAATATGCTATAATAACCATTAATCTTACACACACAAGTTAAGGAATCGGGTAATTAGCAAGGAACTTGGGTATTATACGGGTCGCGCCCCGAGTAGGGCTGCGCGGAAACAACAGCACAGGTTGTGAAGGAATAAGAAGTGCGTGTAGCGATGTGCGGGCAGGGTCAAACCGCGGACCTCCAGAAGCCCATCAGACATCCCCAGGGTGCGGAAACCTAGTTCTAGCACCCTTCCATACTACTTCGGGTGAGACCTCAGTCCGCGCTCCACGAACTGTTGTCGAAAGGGCCAACAATACTGGGATTTGCTTGGCTAAATCACCTCTTACACTGGGTCAGGCCCACACAAGCCAACAAATGGTTCCATTGCCGGGACCGGGATCTACATAAAAGATGTCTGATGTCGTGCCACTGGAATCCAACAAAGAAAGAAATTGAAGAGTGGTTGGACAAAAAGATTCACAAGTTCACGGCGCAGGAGAACAGAAATCCGCGAGTATCTAAGGAACAGTGGTTGGAGCGCTACTTGTATACGAAAATCCACAAAATTTTCTTTACATCCTTTCCTTTTGAGCTATATGAATGGATCGCGAAGTTAGCAGATAGCCACGGAAGGTGTAGGCTCGACAAACCAATAGTGTGGCCTTCAGAATTAGTGCACAGACTACAAGCATCAGAAGATAAGATTGCACGAGCTATGGACCATTGGCTCGATCAGATAATAGGAGGATTTATCACTAAGTTTGTGGTAGACTGTAATATTCCTAATTAGCAATCACTAATTGGAATATTCGACTTTGTCCAATTTTTGCCTTCTATAGTTATTTGTAAATAAAAAAGTGAGGAAGGGGGACATAACTCACTTTTAGAATAAAAGTCACTTCCTAGTAGCACAACGTTGTGACTTAAAGGGGAGCCAAGGGGGCCAAAGGGGAACGCAGAAATGGAGCCCACACAGACACATGGAGAGACTGCGCAGGAGGAAAGGAACACGTGGCAAAAGGGGAACCACGCAGGAAGAGGTGAGCCTTGGGATTGAGAGAGGCAAAGGCTATAAAAGAGAGAAGAGCCCTTTCATTTGGATCATTCAGTTATGTGCATTGTGAGCTAATCGTTTCGACTTCTGAGCACGCTGACTGTTTAGCTGGTCTGCAGCACTGTTTAGTGCATTGAGTGTCTCCGTTCGGAGATCTCACCCTTAGCCCCGAGGGACTTCGAGTCCCTGCTTGGGCAAGGTATTTCCATTGGTATTTCAGCAGTAGTTTTATCAACCTTTCAGCAGTCGTTTCATCATCGTTTTGAGGGACTACACAGCGCTGGGAGAGGGACGCAATTCTTTCTAGCAACAGTGTTGGATTGGGGTTTTTGCAGGAGGATTTATGCTGGGTGATTGAGCAAGGGACCAGCCCTTTTGGCAGAGTTTTGGAGGGGTTTCTTCAGTGGCAGCGCAGAGCATTAAGGAACTGCACAAATCCCCAAGGGGGTGATTTTCAGGGGTCGGCTATTCCAGGAAAGCTTTTTGGGTTTTTCTTGGTTTCTTGAGTAGAGCCCAATTCCAGAGTTTCAGTATTTTCCGAGGAGGGCAGCAGCCCCAAATCATCATTTGTTTTCTAGCAACAGCAGCAGCACGACAGTTCTCCAGCAGCATCCACGCAGAGGGGCCATTCTTTGTTATTCAGAGAGTATTCCTTCACTTGCCTTGTGCAAGTCGAGGTGCCATCTTTCTGATCACCTCCTGTACTCATTTTATTGCTCAGTATAATAAAATGGCTTAGCATTTCACGTTGCATTTCTTGAGTATCTGCTTATATTTCCTATTTACATTATTATATGTTGTACCACTGTTATTTTGTCATTTTGTCATTTTGGGTTATTATATCATTTGCACATATTTGGTTGGAGTTTTACTGGGGTTTGAGGAATATTTCGGGTTAGGGATATTACAGTGGTATCAGAGCATAGATCTAACTCAGCCTGTGGAGCTAGCAGTCTATGACACCGAGGGAGAAATCTTACATCTATTACAGAGGTAGGAAATACAGAGACAATGAGCGTAGGCTGGAGAACACCTACGGAGAGGAAGACTGTGTTCCGGTGGTGGACGCAGAACAAGAGGAGCCTGTGGTGGATGCAGAGCAGAGGGATTTGATGGCAGACGAGGATGGGAAGAGATTTGCAGATATGCTCCTCAAATCAGTACAGGATCTATCGAGGCAGATTGAGGTGATGGGGCAGAGATTCACAACAATAGAGGCCAAACAGGGTTTTTTAGATTGGTGAGGGATCAGGTGCATCCCATCATTTGCCAGAGCAGCGTGATATTGCACAGCAGGTGGCCTCGCATGCCCCTACACGCTCTACCATGCCCACGTTCTTAGGAGCAAACGCAGGGGTCGGAGCCCATCAGGCGGTAGAGCCCAGCCATATGGGCGATTATTTTGCAGAGTACCAGGCCTATGGGCAGGAGTTCAGGGATTCCCTTTCATTCAGAGACTTTGTTCAGCTCCAGTGGGATAGTAGACCCTGTGACCATCATAGAGAAAAAAGGCATTGCCATGATGGTGACACCCACCGTGCAGCGAGTAGATTCCATTTGCCTACGATTGATGGTTCATCAAACAGTTCGGCAAAGTCTTGGGTGGAGAAGTTGGACAATTATTTCCAGCTTAACCAGATGTCAAAGGCAGAGGCCATCAAGGTGGCAATTTTGCATTTGGATGGTGAGGCCCAAGATTGGTGGTTTCACGGGATGGTTACACTCGGGCACTCTACAGTGACGACATATGCAGAGTTTACCAGGAGATTGATGGAGCGATTTCATCGAAGGGATCCAGAGCAGCATTTTGTTGCGCTGACAAGGCTCAAACAAACAGGGAGCCCAAAGACTTACATTACAGATTTCTTGAGGGTCTTCGTGATGGTGCCAGACCTATCCACGACGCAGAGGGTATATATGTATATTGAGGGGTTAGCAGAGCCACTTTGAGGTCTAGTCCGATCCACTAGACCAGCCACACTCCAGGACGCTATCAGCAGGACCCGGGACTTACAGGATGTCTTACCCAAGACCCGGACACTTTACCCCCAAAGACAGCCCTTTCAGTCTAAGAGGAAGGATGTGAGGATTCCACCTCCAAAGGTGAATCGAGGACAAGTACACATTGAGGACGATGTCAGGAGGGAGCTGAAGAAGAAGCGGTTGTGCTTCACATGTTAGGAGCCATGGGCACCAGGACATAGATGTGCTGTTGGCAAAACACATTTTATTGAGGTCTTCTCCGAGAGCAGTGGAGAAGAGGATGATGAGGATGATGTGAAGGCAGGGGATAGCCATGCCATACAGGGACCTTTTCCACCTCCACCGCCAGTATCAGGTGGTGCATCTTTTGCACCCACCGGAGGGACCCTTGCAGCGTTGCGAGGAGTTCCCAAGTATCTGACGCTACGCGTACGAGGGACAGTACGTGGCCAACGAGTATAAGTTTTGGTTGACAGTGGGGCAACCCACAACTTCATCAATGCACATATGGTTGAGCAGAAACGTATTCAGACAGAGAGCTTTGATGGGTTTTCAGTCTTGGTCCCACGAGATCAAACCATGACGTGTGCTCATTATGTTCCAGAGCTTTCAGTGACGATGGGCACTTACACATTGACTGACCACATTTTCATGGTCGAAGTCCTGAACACCAACATGATACTGGGTGTTCAGTGGCTTATCACTCTAGGGAAGGTCACGATAGATTGGAAGACCCTAGAGATGGAGTGGGATGATGAGAAGACAGGGAGGCGTGAGAAGATACGGGGACAGCACACATATCCATCTCAGACTGTGTCGGCTCATTGGATGGAGGCAGTCTTCAGGAAGGGAGACATAGAGTGGGCAGTGGAGCTACGTGCATCAGAGGCGGGGACTACAGGACAGACGATACAGCCAGAGATACAGTCCATCCTTGATCAGTATGCCATAGTTTTTGGGGAGATTCCACTAGGACAGCCACCAGATCGAGGGTTTGAGCACACCATCGAGCTTGAGCAAGGCATACAGGCAGTGATCACCACTCCCTATGGGCACCCCAAGGCCTATCAGGATGAGATTGAGCGGGCTATCCAGGAGTTGCTGGCTCTTGGGCACATTCAATCGAGCACGAGTCCTTTTGCTTCTTCTGTGCTGTTGGTGAAGAAAAATGACGGCACATTGAGGATGTGCATTGACTACAGGAACCTGAACAAGAAGACCCTGAAGAACAAGTACCCCATACCCAGGATCGATGAGTTGATGGACGAGTTGAGGGGAGCACGATTCTTCTCAAAGATTGATTTGAGACCTAGGTACCATCAGATCCGCGTGAGGAAGCAAGACATTCCCAAGACTGCCTTCAGGTGTCACTATGGGCACTTTGAGTTCTTGGTGATGCCTTTTGGGCTAACCAACGCCCCCGCTACATTTCAGGCCTACATGAATCAGATCTTCCGTAGTCACTTGAGGAAGTTTGTGTTGGTATTCTTTGACGACATTCTCATTTACAGCAGGACTTGGGAGGAGCATCTCCAGCACATTGAGACAATATTGTGTATCTTACAGGAGCAGCAATTCTATGCCAAACTCTCCAAGTGTGAGTTTGGATTGACAGAGATGTTGTATCTGGGACACATCATAGGGGTGGACAAAGCGAGAGTCCACGAGGAGAAGATCAGGGCCATTAGAGACTGGCCGGAGCCGAAAAATGTGAAGGAACTTCTAGGATTCATTGGCATTTGTACTTACTATAGGAAGTTCGTCAAAGGTTTCTCACAGCTCGCTGCATCCCTGGCAAATTTGACGAGGAAGGGAGCATTCAGTTGGTCGGATACAGCGCAGCAAGCCTTTGACAGGCTCAACGAGGTTATGAGCAGCTGCCCAGTGCTTGCATTGCCAAATTTTACACAGACATTTGTTTTGGAGTGTGACACGTCGGGAGAGGGGATCGGCGCAGTGTTGATGATGCAGGGAGGTCACCCTATAGCCTTTAAGAGCCGGAAGCTCCTTCCGCAGGAGAGGTTGTATTCTATATACGACAAGGAGATGTTGGCCATCATGCATGCATTGGCTAAGTACCGGCAATATTTGGTGGGTAATAGGTTTAGGGTGAGGACTGATCACAACAGCCTCAAGTTCCTTTTGGACCAGAAGCAGCTATAGGAGAGGCAGCAGAAGTGGATCAGCAAGATCCAAGCATATGACTTTGACAGAGTATGTCAAGGGTAAGAACAACGTGGTAGCAGATGCCCTTTCACGTAGACCAGCCACGACGTCTCTTATGAGCTTGGATACAGGCTGAAGGGCTTGACTCTTAGTAGAGTACTCCAAGGACAGGTTTGCATGTGAGGTTCTGGATGGGCAGGTGGTAGATGACAGGTAGAGGGTGGTCGATGAGATCATCTATTACAGGGACCGGATCTTCTTGACTGAGGGGTCTCAGCTCAAGAAGAAGATACTCCAGGCATCACATGATTCACCATTGCCAAGACACCAGGGGTTTACCAAAACCTACAGGGCCATTAGGGAGAGGTTCTCATGGAAGGGCCTCAAGGAGGACATACTCCAACACATCCGAGAGTGCGATGTTTGCCAAAGGAACAAGGGAGAGATGAGCCATCTCGTAGGACTACTGTAGCCTCTTCCCATTCCAGAGGGGAAGTGGGAGAGTATTTCGATGGACTTCATCACAGGGTTGCCCATGGTACAGGGCATGGATTGTATCTTTGTCGTCGTTGACAGACTGACGAAGTACGCACCCTTTTTTGCCATATCCGCACACTACACAGCAGCACAGGTGGCCGAGCTGTTCTTCAGAGAGATCTTCAAGCTATGTGGTCTTCCTAAGACCATCGTCAATGACAAGGACAGCCGTTTCATGGGCGGGTTTTGGTAGGAGCTTTTCCGATTGGTGGGGACAAAGTTGACACCGAGTACCAGTTATCACCCACAGATGGATGGGCAAACAGAGATAGTTAACAAGTGGCTAGAGGGCTACTTGCGTAACTATGTCAGCGGGCAGCCGCGAGCATGGTTGAAGTGGTTGCATCTAGGAGAGTACCGCTACAATACTTCACATCACATGTCCATTGGTATGTCACCATTCTATGCCCTTATATGGGTATCATCCTTTATCTTTTGCTGACGTGATGATTGGTGATAGCAAGGCTCCTAGAGCCAAGATTTGGATCCAAGCGAGTCAGGATATTCTCCGAGCTCTCAAGGATAACATGGCTACAGTGCAGAACCAACAAAAACTGTATGCCGACAGGAGTCAGGTGGAGAGACAATTCGAGGTAGGGGACATGGTCTACCTATGATTACAGCCATACCGACAGTCGTCACTAAAGCAGAAGGGGGCTGAGAAGCTCAAGCCCCGCTTTTATGGGCCGTACAAGGTGATACGCAGGGTTGGACAGGTTGCATATGAGTTAGAGCTACCCCAAGGCAACAAGATTCATAACTTTTTTCATGTATCATGCCTGAAAAAGGCATAGGGCCAGCAGGTGACAGTGACAGATGAGCTACCACCCATGGATGACGAGGGGCATTTGGTATTGCAATCGGAGGCTATCATTGATACCAAGGAGAGGCAGCTGCGGAGCAGGACGGTCCGGGAATTCTTAGTGAGGTGGAAGAATTTGCCAGATGAGGATGCCACTTGGGAGAGTGAGAAGATCTTGCAGCATCCATCACTTCAATTGCTTGAGGACAAGCAGGAGACTGTAATATTCCTAATTAGCCATGGCTAATTGGAATATTTGATTTTGTCCAATTTTTGCCTTCTATAGTTATTTGTAAATAAAAAAGTGAGGACGGGGGACATAACTCACTTTTAGAATAAAAGTCACTTCCTAGTAGCACAATGTTGTGACTTAAAGGGGAGCCAAGGGGGCCAAAGGGGGACGCAGAAATGGAGCCCACGCAGACACATGGAGAGACTACGCAGGAGGAAAGGAAAACGTGGCAAGAGGGGAACCACGCAAGAAGAGGTGAGCCTTGGGATTGAGAGAGGCAAAGGCTATAAAAGAGAAAAGAGCCCCTTCATTTGGATCATGCAGTTATGTGCATTGTGAGCTAGTCGTTTCGACTTCTAAGCACGCTGACTATTTAGCTGGTCAGCAACACTGTTTAGTGCATTGAGTGTCTCCGTTCGGCGATCTCACCCTTAGCCCCGGGGAACTTCGAGTGCCTGCTCGGGCAAGGTATTTCCATTGGTATTTTAGCAGTAGTTTTATGAGCCTTTCAGCAGCCGTTTCATCAGCGTTTTGAGGGAATGCGCAGCACTGAGAGGGGGACGCAGTTCTTTCTAGCAGCAGTGTTGGATTGGGGTTTTTGCAGGAGGATTTATGTTGGGTGATTGAGCAGGGGACCAACCCTTGCATATTGGAGGATTTTAGGCAGAGTTTCAGGCAAAGTTCTGGAGGGGTTTCTTCAGTGGCAGCGTAGAGCTTTGAGGAATTACGCAGATCCCCAAGGGGGTGATTTTCGGGGGTTGACTATTTCAGAAAAGCTTTATGGGTTTTGCTGGGTTTCTTGAGTAGAGCCCGATTCCAGAGTTTCAGCATTTTCCGAGGGAAGCAACCCCAAATCATCATTTGTTTTCTAGCAGCATGGCAGTTTTCCAACAGCATCCACGCAGAGGGGCCATTCTTTGTTATTCTGAGAGTATTCCTTCACTTGCCTTGTGCAAGTTGAGGTGCCACCTTTCCGATCACCTCCTGTACTCATTTTACTGCTCAGTATAATAAAATGGCTTAGCATTTCACGCTGCATTTCTTGAGTATCTGCTTATATTTCATGTTTACATTATTATATGCTGTACCACTGTTTTTTTGTCATTTTGTCATTTTGGGTTATTATATCATTTGCACGTATTTGGTTGGAGTTTTGCTGGGGTTAGAGGAATATTCCGAGTTAGGGATAATACATAGACATGACTGTTACCTACAGTGAGCCAGAGAGACATTTTCTCAAGGGACCACGAGGTAAGTATATTAAATCTTTGAACACTTGGATTAAAATGCTATTGTGTGAAAAGCGGGTATGCGATAAATTAATGTTTGGGACTATGCGGAGCGGGAAGACCTACAGAAGCGGAAGTAGCGAAGAGTTAGCAACTAGTCCCTTAATTTCACCCTCGCGGGAGAGCGAGGAAGAGCTCGTGAAGGTTTCTCCGAGAAGCGCAGTCAATTTGATAAGACAGTGAATTCCGCGTTTACCACCTCCACCCACACCACCACCCGTTTGACCCCCCTCACCTCCATCTCTACCCACTCCACCTCCGCCACCACCACAATTCAATATGGCGAGTGTGATCAAACTACCGGTGTTCAAAGGAGTAGGAAATGAAGATCCGGACCAATTCTGGTTCGTGGTAAGAGCAGTATGGGAAGCACAGGGCGTCGTGGATGACAATATTAAAAAGGCTACGCTGGTGAGCGCGCTGCAGGATCGCACATTAACGTGGTATATCAAGCATTCTAATGACCACCCGAACGCAGGAATTGCAAAGATCCAGGCTGCACTAAACAAGGAATTTAGCAGGCCAAAATCAAAAACACAATCAATCATAGGGTTTAAGGAGATCGCGATGCTCCCGAGCGAGACCCCCTAGGATCTAGACCAAAGACTTAAGAGTACGATCCGCGAAGCCAATATGATGTTAACAGATGCACAGCATCGCGCATGGTTTGTGGCCTCACTTACACCACACTTGAGGACGGCACTGTCACAGCAAAACCTTTCCACCCAGGCCGAAGCGTTGGAGATGGCAATGAGATTGCATGAGACCCCTATATAAGACCCTGGGTTGGGAGTCCAACAAATCCATGCGCAACTCAGAATCTGTGTCTGGAAATGCAAAGTTTGAAATAGGACAGGACACCTCGGCCGGAGGTGCGCGAGGAAGTATGGTGCATAAAATGCAAAGGCCAAGGGCACAACAAGAACCACTGTCCAGTATTCGCGAACTACTTGGTAAGAGGGGGGCCAATTCCGTTCGGACCAGAGGCACAGGCATGGCCGAGCGCGGCATCTGCATTATGGTGTCCGATCTGCCAAATAGAGGGAAAACACACTACAGACAATAGTCATCTGTTGTAGAAGTATACGCAGACGTCCCAACAATTGTTTTGCAATTTCTGCAAGTCAGTAGTCTAAGACGAACGCACCTGTCGAAGCTATGAACTAATGATGGATCGAATCCCTGCCTACAGGGTGCAGACCGAAACGCAAGCCCTCGACCCAAATGCAAGGATGGCTCAAGCTGGGTTTCAGGGGTGCGGTTGGGGTCGAGGCGGAATGGGACTAGGAAGGGATTGCGGACAAATAATTTGTTACAATTGCGGAGGGCCAGGGCATTATGCCTGCGATTGTACAAAGCCGACAAGAATATCATGTTGGTACTATACTCAGTTTGATCATGAGGCAGAAGACTACCCTTCACCGATAGCGAGGATGCGTGAAAAGGGGGGTACTACAGCCCCCTCCGACCCAGAATTTACAAATGATGAGGTCTGAGTCACGCGAAGAAGACCCGAATGTAAACATGATGCTCAGGAGCGGTACGACCACAAGAGATGATAAAGGGAAGCAACCAGAAGAAACTGCGTGGGTTCGTAAGGCTCCTACAAAGGAACCCAAGTTTGATTTAGAATACATGAAGGAGACATTCATAGAAGCTAAGAAGAGATTCACGAGGCCTCCACTTTAGGTAGTAAGGATCAACTAGAACCAGGGATGGATCCTTCAATGCTCACTACCTTTCTAGAGACATGCATGAAACTGCTGCGTGAGAGCAAGGCAGTCAAGGGACTACAGGAACTTATCACTAGGTGCACAAGGTCAGGAGAACCACGCGTGGTCCGGAAACTTTGAAAGCATGCATTGCGCACAAGAAGGGAAATGAGGTTGACTGCGCAAATAGGTGAGTACGAAATGGATCAGGTAATCTTGGATCTGGGTTCGGACGCGAATGTACTACCAAAGCAGACATGGGAACGCATGGGCAAACTCGCGCTACAATGGTCCCATATTCAATTACGAATGGCGAACCAACAGAAGATTTTGCCTATGGGGAGATTACAAGGGGTAACAGTCGATATTGAAGGTGCAAGCACACAAGCGGATTTTGAAGTGATAGAGATTGTCGATGACTGTAATTCCTATCCTGCACTACTGGGAATAGACTGGGCTACCGATATGAACAGAGTCATAAATCTAAAGAAACGCAAAATGATATTTGAGAAAAATTCACTACGGGTGTAGTACCGCTAGATCGAGCCGAAGGAGCGCGATACACTAAACCAGTGCGCGACGACGATAGTGATGATGATCTCGACTGTATCTACAAGATAACTGTGCAAGGAGAGGATTGGTTGAATTCGACTGCAGATGGAAGGATTTCGTGGGAGCGCAAAAGCCCTTGCATTTCAGATTCAGACAAAGAGATAAAGCGATGGCAGAATCGGCTGCACGAAGCAACAACACTTAATTGCAACATGATGGTTAGATCACTGTGTTGCGTGTCAACGGAGACAAGGGAGTTGCCGACATATGATGGATTGTCAACGATGGATGAATTTTTGAGCAAATTTGAAATCGCAGTACCAGAACAGCAGCGGTTCGATGCGCTGAAGTGGGCACTGCGCATAACACCCACATGATGGTGGGGTACGCATCAAGGAAATTTTGAGGACTGGTGCGGATGCAAAAGGATGATGCGCCTACGTTTTGGAAAACCCCAGCTCCGAACGAAAGCCAATCAGCAGGGGCGGAACAACTTGCGTGCCCACCTTTCTCGATGGGTACAGACATATGTCGTAAAGCCCGCACAAGCGCACACCAGCCCCAGAATAGAGAATCGGAACAAATCATAGCAGCAGGAAAGACGACGCACGCTACCAAGTATCCATGTTGAAGCAATTGATAAGGTGTGCAGGGTACTGAACAAGGTTGACCAGTTGAAACGAACTGATTGGGACATGTGCATGCCAGCGGTTCGATGGGCCTACCGGACCCTGCGCAAAACCCTGAATGCGGAGACGATTCCAAAGGTACGAAACAGAGTGGAGACCATAATTACTGAAGAAAATACAAAAAGGAATCCGCATGTACTGGACCTTATAGTGGTGACAGTGTGCGATGGCAAGGAGGAAGAATCACACATCTACGCGAGGACAAACATCTAAGGATTCAGGAGGCCATTCGGCGAGGGAAACTTAGACTTTGTGAACTCGAAAAGAACCGGGTACGTTTAAGGAAGAAAAGCATTTTGATAGACGCTGAGATCAAGAGGCTAGAAAACAAGATCATGCAGGCATGTCTCGTTGATAAACCAAGGATGACAAGGCAAGATACAGATGATCGTACCACTGCCTTAGAAGAGTGTCGCCGAGAATTTATGACTTTGTTGCCATGGCTACGACCGCACCTCACCAAACGCAGTAACTAGGGGAGCGCACTACATACAGTAGAACACGCGGCATCGGCGGTCACGCAGACAATTAAGGAGTTTCCACGGACTATGCTGGAAGGCGAGTTGAAGCCTCGCACAAGTGGTGCGACCACTTGACTAGCCATAGGGAGTACAGTCTTAGCGCTCTAGAGAGTTGAAAGAGAGCATGGGACTCTAAAAGAGTCTGTTTGGGGGTTGCGCGATGAGGGATGTGTGCGCAGAATCAACAGGACACAAGGTTCACGCCCGCACACGGGGGGCTGTGCTGCCGCGCAGGTAGGCTAGGAAGTAACCATTGGTGTCACTGTTCATGACGAGATGTCCAATTTAAGGCAAAAGGGAGTGGGCAGGGGGGCATTTAAGACACAAATTAAGATCTAGATTTAGGGCAATCTACCGCCAAGAAGCATTGATGGCTCAAAGTTGGGGGGAACGAACGGATTTGAATTCAAAAGGTGCTATAAAACTCCAAGGGCTAGCCACAAGACAACACTTGTTCATTTGAGATTTGAGCAATTACGTAGAGCACAGAGTAGCAAGATTTGAGCCCCGAAGTTCGCAAACAACCACAGAAAGCTCAAGCGAGATGACAACTACCAGGAGAGGTTTGGGCTATGCCGAAGGAACCATCGACGAGGCCGCGTAGAACCCCACTGTGCATGATGTTCTCGGAGACACTGGGGTCGCACTGGAAATTTCGAAATCGCCTCGGACGCCGAGGCCCAAGAAATATAAGCAAGCGGCGGGACCAGTCCGCATGTCCCCGCAAAATCCGTGGTTCGGTAAACTCTCCATGGAAGAAAAGGGCAAGGCTGTCACCATTGAGACAGACGATGAGGAGGAGGACCTATAAGCTCTCGTCGATGAGATAGAGGCAGCCGAAGACATGGAGGAAGACATCCAACCAATTCGCACTGCAACAAAATTGCCCTAGTACGTCCCTCCGAGGAAAGGGAAAGCTAAGATACCCAAGGATTTGGATGTCGTTAAGAGCGCACTCCAAACCCCGCTCCTCCCCAATGGAATTGTGTTAGAGGGCTCGGCCCTGGGCCGCATGCCCACAATGAAGTTTGAAGATTGGGACCTCACGGACAATGAGAAGTTCCCACATTTAGAGACTGAGAACCTCATGAAGCAGAGCACGAAGGGGTCAATTACAACACTAGAGCTATAGAAATGGCTGCACGGTGTGGAGAAGGTCGGACTACTTCAACTACTATGGATTCCACACTTTCACCGCACGCCTATCACAATTTTCGTCATCAAGCAACTGCTTTTCCTGCTGCATGATGGGTACTTATGGCTGGAGGAGCCTATTCCCATCACAGCGGATCTTATCCACAGGATTTCTCGGCTCCCCTGTAAGGGAAAAGACCCCGCGGAGATAGCCAGAAAAAGCGGAGATTTGGCGCTCGCAGAGGCCATGAAGAAGAAATACAAACTAGAAAAGAAGAAGAGGGATTACGCAATCAGCAACATTAAAGATAAATGGGTGTGCGTAGCCACCCAACTCCTGGCCGGGAAGGTAATGCAAAAATGCCGCGGAGATGAGGTACCAGCGCTGGCAGAACAATGTGCCGAGGGGGTCCAATTCAACTGGACCGAGTTCCTCTGCAAGGAGTTCCTAACTAACTGCAAGGAAGCCCGGGAGCAGGGCAAGACCTTCCACTACGCGTGGTTGCTCTTGTCTATTTTACTGGTAACAGGGGAACTGCCTGAGGACAGTCAGTTCCCTAATATTGAACAGGGCTTAGCAAAGGCCACAAAGTACGCGTCGCTTTGGGCTACTAAGGACGCCACGCGGATCCGCGAAACAAAGATCTTATGGGTGCTCATGGAGGCGAGCGTCCGAATGTGGATCAATAGGAGGCCATGCCTGTCCCCCACCATGTAAAACAATCTGCGGAGCTTTGCAGACTTCAAGGCAGACATGCATAATGTGTATATCAAGGCGCGTAAGGATCCGACGCAGACATGGACCAAGCTCCCCTTTATCGCCATTGATGATGCGATCTTCTCAGTGCTGGAATCATGGCCTCCTAAGTGGCGTGCCACGGATCTGGCGGAGAAGGATAGAACAGCAGCACAAAAGCAAAAGGCTGCAACCAAGTTGCATATCACCCAGTTGGCCCAGCAAAAGCGCAACGAACAAGCGGCCGCAGAGGTAAGGGTTGTCCGCGAGGCAACAAAAGCAGTTGCAGAGCAAGCAAAGGCCGCCAAAAAAGCAGGAGCGGCGCAGGCAACAGGGGCCACCACGATGCAGGAGGAAGGGGGCCAAAACTTGTCTACAGGACAAGGAGCAGAGGACACAACAGAAGGTGCGGACCTGAGCAGAACGTCCACCCAGCTGAAATGGCCACATGTCACGGAGAGATCAGGTCCACGGAAAAAGGTCAAGGCATCCAAATTGGACATTGAACCGATTACACTGACAGAAGGCAACCTCTACGACATCGGCAACACGGTTCGCGAGGTCACCAGGGAAGTGCTCCAGGAATCCATGACGGAGCAACAGATTGTGTTGGGGACCCTAAGGGCACAGCTGCAGGAACTTCAGGTGCGGCCCCCACAGGAAGGAGCAGTAGCCACCTACGATGTCACAGGTACATCAGCAACAGAGCAGCTGCTGCGTGCAAAGATGGCCAACACCATAGTGCTACCGGAAGGAGCGCCAACAGTGGAGAACGAGGATGACAGAGCCGCGATAAGCAAGATTAAGGGAATGGGCCTTAATTTGGCTGCCCTTCCGCAAGACACACTATACTAGCTGCAGGATGGCATAACAGCAGAGCTCCGTGCCAGGGAGGGCCACATGATCCAGGTAATGAGTGAGTAGAAGATCAACATCAAACAGCTCAACCTACAGCATGACGAATTAGTGTCACAGGACCAGCAGATCGTGCAAACAATTGATGAAGCATGCCGGCGCGTTCCAAAATTGTCCATCGGCGCAGACCACAAAGATGCAGATCCACTGTCTAGCAAGTGGAGTCTGAAGCGCGCGCGACGAAACAACACGAGTGCAGTTGGAGCTGAACCTCCAGATTGTTGAGTTGCAGATGAAGGCGCAGCCTTCCACTCCTCTAGAAGTTAAAGAACAGCGTGTTAGCGCGATTCAAACAGGACTGGAAGAAATTGGATGGGCAGTGCAGGACTGTACCGATATGTTGGACCAAGCTTTTGATGTCCTCACATCCTTGCGGGAAGACCCCAACATACAGTGCCTGGAAACAGAGGCGCGCAAATTACAGGTGCAGTATGACAGTGTAAGGGGAACTGCACAGACAGTCGTCCTCACCCAATGACTGGCAAAGATGCAGCAAGCAAGGGCACTGAAGGAACAGGTGGATGCTGCAAGACAAAAAGAGGCACTTCTCAAAGCGCACGTCCAGCCTTGGATTGATGAGGCCTTCACCATTACGGCTGAGATTGAGGGAAAGGTCGCATAGATGCAGGAGCTATATGCGCTAAGGTAGATAGCGGATCCTCACAAAGAAGCATCGGAAAAGCGCATGCAGCAGATCCAGCAAACCGCAAAACAGTGCGCTGCGGACCTCCAGGCAGTACGAGACTAGTTGGAGGGGCTCCGTCCCAATATCATCGCACCAGCATAGTGACTCGAGATGAATCACGATGACTGTGTTGGGGGCCTATTGGGCATGGAATCCCCCCCCAAAGCATGTTTTGGGGCTCAAAGCCCAAGTTTTGGTCAAAGGTTTTGTAAGACTCTGCGAATTGCCGGGGCGGAGCGCGAAGTATAGGTTAAGTCATAGGGATGTCCGCCCTAAAATATTGTAATGTAATGTAAAGTCATGTCGGCCTACCCATGGTTCGCGGACCATGGGATTGTATAAATAGAGCAAGGCTCTAAGTTGTAAAGAGAGCGAAGAAATAAAAGAGAAGAGTACGAATGGTTCGAGCTTAGAGTAGGATTCGAAGTGTATTGGGTCGTAGTAGTAGGAAAAGGCTCTGCAGCTGAGTGCGCAGAGGCCTAATAAAATCCGCAGCTGAGTGCGCGGACTCCTACAGCTGAGTGCGCAAGGCGGTGTCGAGTCTGTAATCGAGATTGAAGATTAATAAAGAGAAGTTGATTCTTATTTCTGTGTATTTGTTGTACATTGCCTTCTATATGTTTATATTGGTTTATGTATCGTGCACACTGATATGATTGTTGAATATGCTGTAATAACCATTAAACTTACACACACAAGTTAAGTAATCGGGTAATTAACAAGGAACTAGGGTATTATACGAGTCACGCCCCGAGTAGGGCTGCGCGGAAACAACAGCATAGGTTGCGAAGGAATAACAAGTGTGCGTAGCGACGTGCGTGCAGGGTCAAACCGCGGACCTCCAGAAGCCCATCAAACATCCCTAGGGTGCGGAAACCTGGTTCTAGCACCCTCCCATACTACTTCGGGTGAAACCTCAGTCCGCGCTCCGCAGACTATTGCCAAAAGGGGCAGTAGTATCGAGATTTGCTTGGCTAAATCACCTTTGAACCTAGGTCAGGCCCACACAAACCAACACTTGGAACTTCGGCCTTCTTGGCAAATCCAAACATTTTCTTTGGATTAGCTAGTGGATGTCTTGGATGCATTTTGATATATGGAGATGAAATTCGATTTCTTTTGGAGCTATCTCCTAATTTGTGGATGGATATATCATATTGTCATCTTGTAAGTGCCCCTTGTTGAAGTTTCAATCTTGAAATATGTCTAATATATGGAATTGTTGCAACTAGATGAGTGTTATATTGAGCCCTAATTGTTGAAGATTTATGTTGAAATCCATTTGGTTGGCAATTGCACATGCTACTCATAGCATGACATGTGATGAATGTTCCTACTGGATGAAATTTTGTTTTTCCCCCATAAAACTCCATAAATTTTTAGTGGGTAATTGTTGAGGTTTGGTAGCTAGGGCATCAATTATTTACCTCCTTTAAGACAATTATGGAAAATCTCAAGCATTTAAGACTCCATAAGCCCAAAGGAGAAGCCACTGGTCCAAAACATTTCGTGATTAAATCCTTCTTTCTCCATATTTTCTTCTCCCAAAGTTTTGGTCCCCTCTTCTTGGACGGCTAGCTTAGGGCATCGAGCGAAATTCTACAAAATGAAAGGGTGGATTATGGGATCATAAACTACAACCTTAGTGTCTTAGCAACAAGTCCTCAATGTTTGACAAGCATCCCCTGTGCTTTAATCCATAAAAACTCTTGCCCGAGGTGTGCCCTAGAAAGGAAACCCTAGTTTGCATTTCCTTGACTTGTGGACTTCTTCAAGGGTTGTATGAGCTTGGTATTCATTAGAACAAATAATAAGAAGCCCTTTCCTCTCCTTGCTTTGATCTTGGGAGTACCTTTAACCATGATAATTCACAAAACCCTAGATCTCGTGCAAGTTTCTTCTAGGCCTCTAATAGGGAATGAAAACCTTTTTATAGTGCCATACCAAGTTACCAACACATAGATCTTCCCTTAGGAAGTCCTACCTCATCACATAATACCTCAAACCCTAGAACATCACTTAAAGGTGATTGTTTAGCTACTGGGAATCCTCCCATTGATGAAATTCCGTAAAGAGCAGGGGATACTTGTTGTGGTGACAGTGGGACATTGTCCCATTGTTATCTCTTAGTCTAGCTCTTTGACCCTTAGGCCTTCCCTCCTTAGGGCCTCCTAGATTGTGTGGTAGCACAACCTACAACATAAAAGTAAATGGCTTGCCCCATACAAGGAGGCGATAACAATAGAAAATATTAATGAAGGTTGAGAAGAGAGTGAAGGTGAGAAAAATAGAAGGAAGGAGAGGCAAAAAATGTAGGGATGAACGAGTAAAGTAAAGAGAGATTGAAGTTACTGAAGCCAGGACCAAAAAACTGAACCAAATACACAAGACGCAACAACAATAGAGATGAACAACTGAAGCCAAGAAGTAAGAGGTGGCACCATTAGTTGAGATAACAAATGAAAGAGATGAGAATTGACAACTCTCGACCACAAATAGTGAAGGAAAGAAGAAAAAGTTGGCAATGCTAGTGTGGAACTAGGGAATGCAATAGATGAGTGGAAACAAGCATTGGAGCAATGGTTGGAGATGTGATCCCATAGCTGTAGTCTATAGGATGTGACCAGCAAGACCAAAGTCCCTAATAGGCAAAGGAGAGGCATGGTGGTTGGTCCCATCTAACGAGAAGCCATCTCAGGTCAGGTCCTCCTTGAGAAGATGACCTACAGAGACCCACTAGTGGGGATGTTAGCTAGTAAAGGGGAAAAGAAATGAAACAAAAATAGAGGATATAGGAGGAGGACTTCCCCAAGATGATTAGGAAGTAAAGAAGTATAAAGGAGAAAGGGTTCATGGGTAAAAGTACGAATGGGAATGCTATTGCATGAAAGAGTCGACCTATCCCAATTACTAGTGCAGGAGAATAGAGGTATGTTTGGTCATGTTTAGGGATGCCACTGGCCTAATCAGCTAGGCCACAAATCTTTATGAAGTAACTAAAGTGACACAGAGAGGCCGAGATGTTTAGGCCTGTGGTAGAGTTGTAAAAGAGGCTGACGTCTCCAGAGATAAGCTGCTAGGTGATGGAAGGGTTGTTCAAGGGTTTGAAGAACCGTCTTTGTGCCCTAGTTAGGGCTTCCCTCTATGGTACACTACCCTTAAGAGTTTGCTCAGAAGTATAATAAGTTTCACTCAGGTTTTTTGTCCATGGGAGAGAGAGGAGAGACCCTAAGAAGGAGACATATGGACTGTGATTTGGGCCGCAAATTTTGGGTGTATTGCGCAAAGATTCTATGCATATGTCTCTCCTGAAGTGGGTTGCATCTAGCCTCAGGTTTTGTATAGAAGTATGAGTCTATGTGCATAGTATAGGGCTAATACAATGAAGGAAAATAGGGTTAACGTGGAGCAGATTCATTGGAAGGGAGAGTTGCGCTAGAGTGGTTGGATAAGATTATCCTAAGGGCCTTAGGACAACATATTTGACATGCCCTAGTGCTATCAACAAGAAGAAAAAGTGTGACAGTTGAGAGGGCAGTTTTGTGGAGCCCTAGTACAGTGATAAAGGTGCAAGCTTAGTACTATTAAGAGGGCAGTTTGATGGATCCCTAGAAGACCTCATGTACAGTGTTCATTGGAGGAGCTAATGAATTGTTAGGAGGCAGATTTGTGAGCCCTAGTTCAATGTTCAGTCACCTTGGAGCAGCCAAGAGTGGTTGATAGTAGCAGATTGACAGTGGGAGATGCAAGCATTTTGATGTTACAAAAGTTGCATTGATCAACAGAAGAGGAGGCAAAGTACCTACCAGATGTGTTAAAGGTACGTGAATTGAAAACACTGTTATGAGCACCTTCAACAAGCAGGTTGTTGACCTCTACCAGTCAACTACCCATGCAGTATACCCCCTCTTTCTTCGCAAAAAGGGGCAGCACCTGATCAGTGTGTCCGTTCCATCCTGCAGTCATCAGCAGCTTGATCGATCTAATTGTAAACCCAGTCTGCATGTATTAATTGTAAATAATCCTAGCAGATGTGAGTCGTGTTGTAAATTGCCTAGGTGGACCTAACTTTCCTATGATAATCTATGTCCCGGGAGGTTTTTTGTCTCACCGATCCACGGATCGGCAGAGTTTTCCTTCAAACCTGACCCCAAAGCCGGGATAGATTTTGTCATTGGAATTTTAGGAGAATCCTAGTGTGTTGATCTGCTAGATTATAGTTGTGTCACAGAGCTGGGTGATTTGTGAGGGTCTATGTTAAAGGGGTTTTTCCTCCCTTAAGATGTAAATTGTTAAAGTCATGATGTAATGTGTCCTGAGGGTCGAAAAATGTCTTAAATCCCCTCATGAGTCCTAAGTCCTAGGTCCTAGGTGATGTTTCCAAGGCTTAGTTCGTTGATCCATT
>APFE030453205.1:0-13491 GCA_000404065.3 Pinus taeda | reverse complement strand
ATGCTGAACAAACCCTTCCGGTTGTTCCATATAAATTTCCTCATCTAAGTCTCCATGTAGAAATGCAGTCTTAACATCGAATTGCTGCAACTCTAAATCAAGCAAAGCCACTAATGCTAACACAATTCTAATCGAAACTATTTTAACCACTGGTCAAAAAATCTCATGAAAGTCAATACCGGCTTTCTGAGAAAAGCCTTTTGCAACTAGCCTCGCTTTGTACATGTCTTCTGTATCATTCACACCCCGTTTCAGCTTGAAAACCCATTTACACCCTATAGTTTTCCTGTCTTTCGAAAGCTCAACCAGATCCCATGTGCCATTCTTACCTAAGGCCATCGTTTCGTCCTTCATGGCTGCTTTCCACTTATCACTTTTCGAACCTTCTATTGCTTCCTGATAGCATAAAGGTTCATCGTCATTAGCAGTAAATGCAACTGAAGTAACATAATCATCATACCTTATCGGTGGCCGTTTGATTCTTGTAGACCTCCTTAAGGATGTTTCTGGCGCTTCCTCGATTGGCTGACTACCATCTGTAGGAAATTCTTGATGATCAGTATTAGAGACCTGTTCATGATCTATACCTAAACCTTGTTCATGTTCTGATTCTGAAACCTGTTCATGACTAGTATCTGAAACCTGTTCATGACTAGTATCTGAACTATGGTCATCATGACTATCATTAGAAATGCTATCAAACTGAATGTGCTAAAAGTCAGATACAACATCCTGTTTCAATCTACTATCTACATCTAACTATACAAGAGAGGATTCATTAAACTTTACATCTCGGTTGATGATGATTTTGCGGGTAGTAGGATCCCACAATCTATATCCCTTTGTTCCAACACCATACCCAAAAAAGATATACCTTTTAGACTTTGGATCTAATTTAGTTCGCTGATGTTTAGGCACTAGAGCATATGCATCACAACCAAACACTCTGAGTTTAGAATAGTCACAAGGGTGTCCTTTCCATACCTCTTGCATAATCTTGCAGCCTATTGCCGTCGATGGAGATCGGTTTATCACATAACAAGTTGTTTCCACCGCTTCCGTCCACAACTCCTTTTGCAACCTGGCATTACTCAGCATACTCCTTGCTCTCTCTAGAAGAGTCTTGTTCATGCGTTCAGCAACTCCATTTTGCTGAGGAGTATAAACCGTGGTATTATGTCTCTCAATCCCTGCATCCTTGCAATATCTGTCAAACTCCTTGGAAGTAAACTCATCACCATTGTCAGTTCTTAAACATTTTAATTGTTCTAGCCGAAGTGGTTTCTACCCAATGGCTCTAAAAAACTGCTTGAAAACGAAAACAAAAACATCTAGACTTTCTTTTTCAACATCGTAGCACCCACACCTTCCCTGATAAAAGTTCATTCAATAAATGATAACAGAAATAAGACGAGAACCACCAATATTGAGGTTGTAATGGGGCGTGGTCTCCCCAAGACAGTCTGAATGGATATAATCGAAGTATGCCTTTACTAGTACTGTTTGCTGTTTTCAAACTTTTTGTTACTTTGTTTTCCAATACAGAGACATATGCTTAGCGAAGAAATCTAACGTTTCAGACAGTTGAGGTTTGGAAGTAAAGCTTGGTCGAGTGCAAGGCCAAAATTTTTCAAGCCCGTCTTCACTCATAGCCGTCCAAGTCTTTGATGCCATAAGTGAATGAACTCGAACTTGTCGATGTTTCAGACACCTGTAGACAACAAAATCTGACCCTTATCCTCTTCTAACTGAAAGTATTGATTTGCTACTTTCTGTAGCGTTTCATAACTAGTAAAATGCCTTTGTACATTTTCATTACTCCACCTTGAATTACAGTTTTATATCCATTTGAATCAAGTGCTCCTAATGAAATCAATTTTTTCCTTAAATCTGGTACATGCCTCACATCAATTAATATTCTAGTTGTTCCATCAAACATTTGTAGTTGTATGCTTCCAATCCCAACAATATTACATGTTACATCATTACCCATGTACAAAACTCCATCATTAATTGATTTATATTCCTTAAACCATTCTTTATGGATACACATGTGGTTTGATGCACCGGAATCTAACAACCAATGTTGACCATGATTTGACACATTAACTGATAATACTTCATCACTCATACCTGAACCAAATGTCGAACCTGTATCTGTCGTATTTGCCTCCTTCTTCTCTGTCGAAGAATCTGCTTTTGAAGTTTGTTGTTGTCGCTTCCAGCATTCCTTCTTTAAATGCCCTGATTTTCCACAAAACCAGCACTTTAGCTTACTCTTCTTACCTTTCGACTTTGAACGTGAGTCGCTCGGCTTCCTGGGGCATCTTTCTTTTGAACGACCTCTAACCATCATAGCTTCTGATGTAGAGGTTTCAGAATGCGACTTCCTCCTTGTTTCTTTCGATAACAAGCATGCAACTACATCATCAAACTCAATAGTTTTTGATGAACTAAGACTTATAGAAGTAACAAAATGATCCCATGACTCGGGCAACGAGCACAATAAAGTAATAGCTTTATCCTCGGATTGAATTTTTTCTTCTATACTTTGTAATTGCATAAGAAGAGTATTAAAAGCATTTAAATGATCAGCAATCGATGTACTTCCTTCATTCGCAAACTGTACAGCTGTCGCTTCAGGAGAATCCTATTGATTAAGGATTTGGTCAGGTATAGTTTCTCCAGTTTCGTCCACAAACCAACAACTGTTGTCTCTGACACGATATTAAACAGGACATCATCCGCCAGACATAGTCGAATAGCACTTATTGCTCTTTCATCCATCTCGGCCCACTCATTATCTGTGATGTTGTAAGGCTGTTTGGATTTGCCCAACAACACCTTTGCCACACCATGTTGGACAAGCAAATCGTACATCTTTACCTTCCAGATCTCGAAATTATTTTTGCCATTAAACTTCTCAATTTCAAACCGGGCACTCTGAGTTTTCGCCATCTTGTATCAACCAAAAAACACAATAATCTCCGACTCCAACTTTTAAATACCAGAAATTAATATATATCAAAAAAACTGCCTATGCCTTATATTACACTGCCTTTTCTTAAAAAACAATTTTTTTTTTTCATTTGCTGTGCAAATTCCACGCCAATGCAAAACAAAAAACTCAGATTTTCTAGGTGCACCACAAAACTGAACCTCAATCAAAATAATGCCAATGCTTATGCCTAATATCATGTTTACCAAAAACACATCATGTTACTTTCAGTCGATCGTAATCATAATGATTTAAAAGTTTTAGAAGGATGCAAATATCCTTAGGCTCTCTTGGCTCAAGCCACGATGCACTGAGCCAAGCATCCTTCACCGGCTCCCATACGATCTCCACGAAGGTATGTATATATATATCACCACAGACGCAAGGCAGTGTATATATATCAGCGCAGACGCAAGGCAATTCATGCACCAGTCACATACGATGCCAAAACTCCATAACAAATAAAGAAAAGCAACTCCTTCCAAAGAAAAAAATTGCTTTAAACAAATGAAAAAATCCATTCCTGAGATGAATCGACCGCTTACTCTAAATCATATTCATCTCTAGTAAACCTGCCATTGTCTTTCTCTAAATCATCCACGCAGGCGGTGGTCCACGCAGCTTCTCTAGTCAGCGCACTGGTATGTTGGGCGATTAGAGTTTTAATACAACCGGTTCCGCGCCATCAGCTGAAAACCAACACACTCTGTAGTACTGTATGTCTATGCGCTGGCCTTCACAGCAAACAACACACACCCGCAACCATTCTGGTATAACTCAACGCTCTTTGTAGTAGCGCAATAACTCAGCCATGTGCCAACATCACCTCCACACACACCAACTGCTCGTGGTTAAAAAAAACAAATTATGTGCGTGCTACTTCTCCTTAATGCTGGTAAGGGCCACTGCTTCGACCAGGACTTCGCGCCTCCTCCGCTGCGCGCTCTGATACCAAATGTTAAATTAACAGTGCGCAGGGATAAAACAAGTACAGACTCAGCAATACAAAACATACACAAATGACACAACCATTAACGTGGTTCACCCAACCAATCTGGGCTACGTCCACCAAACATAAGCATCGGCAATTCTTTATTATCAAACAGGAGATTACAAAATAATATTTTCCTCACAAACTCTCACAACTAAAACAATTCGTATGGATACCTGTTTTATAGCTAAGAGAATCTAACTGCCTCATAAATCCTCTCACATCAAGTATAGGATGCATTAACTCTCTCCCAACAACCTGGAGCTAATCTAGCAACCAATTCCTATTGTTGTCATACTTGAGGGATTTTTACCTATTTTGTGAAAACAGAAAATCTCAACAAAGATCACCATGTCTATTCCTTTCAGTTGTCTACATACATGTCCATGCTGCCCAAGAAGTGGTACTAGCACCGGTCTCATCTCTTACACCATCAAATGTGTTTAGCATAGTCTCGTAAGTAGGCAATGTTTCCTCTGTAATCAGGTCTCCTACTAGACCAACTAAATAGTCATTAGACAATTCATGGGACCGCTCCCTCAATTCTTTAACTTGGTCAATGAAACCCTCAGATGACGGATCAGGCAACAAATCTTGGGCTATCCTTATCTTGATGGCTAGTCACCTGAATATTTGGGAATTAGATGAACATGGGGTGGTCAATTATTTAACTGCACCCATGTTTTATTTGACCACACCCATGTGCGTCAGATTCCCAAATATTCGGGGAATCAACTATCAACATAATCTCACGGTAAATCTTGTGGTTGCCTAGACTTGTCGACAAGATTTAAATAAATCAATATATTTTCTTGTGCCCACTCGTTTAGGGATTTAAAGATCTCAACCTTCATAGGCGGCATGGCATGAGCCACTTGTGCAAGAGCTTTGTGCGGTTGGAAATGGATTCTGATCTTTTCAACTCCCTGAAAGATGAAACCAGTAAAATCATAAATTCATCAAAATCAAATGCATATTCATGGAATTAGATGCAGGTTCTCTTTACAATAATAAATGAAGTCTTAAAAATTTAAATAGGGATCATTGAGAGACAAAATCTACTTATGATTACATGCCCAGACATGTTATCAACAGAGGATCTGCACTTTAATTCATTGAAATTGTGAAATTTCATAAGCTAATTTGCTAACACGTTATAATGACTAGCATTGTAAGTGAAATGGCGCGAAGGAAATTGGGTATATTGTTTACCATAACACTAGATACCAAGGATCGCGGTTGAGATGAAATTTTAACCCGATCATCCCAAAACAACCTTGTAAACTATATAAAATAGCAAAATTCCCTTTACACTTGAAAACAATCCCCATGGCTTGTTCATAAAGGCGTAGTTCAATGATCAAATCTGTTAGGTTCCTATATCAATAGGTTTCATCTTTCATGATTGACAGTGGAAGGGCTAAATATGTTCATCATTGCAGGCTGCAAAGGTTCCATATTTTGTGTACATGTTATAAAAATTGAAAAATGAAAAGAGGGTATGCCTTAAAAGAATAATCAAAAGGCAAGAAAATAAAGTGGTCAAGAAAAAAGTGAAAAAGAACCCCAAACTAAAGACCAGGAAAGTGGCCAGTCAAAATGCCACTACTATCTTTTGGGCAGTATCATGCTCTGCAAATACTGCTGCTAATCATACTTGATGGATGGCCCAATAGTCTAGACTGGACCATGCCATGGTTAAATTGCTTGCTGCAGAATAGAGAATGTTCCCTGACCAAATAGCTCAAGCTTGGCAGATGACTAGCTAGGTAGAGAAATAAAGGTGCCCAACTGCTTAATCTGGGGCCTTGGAAGAAATAAGGGTAAGTTTTAGATAGGAGGGCACTCAAAAGAAAAAGAGGACAATCAGGGTCTGCTAATTCAAGTGCACTCACTTTAAATGAAGAAAAAATGTTAGGATTACTAGGATGGGTAAGTAGTGCAAGGTTGCAGAAATGGAGGTCATCACCTATTGGCTTATTAAGTGTAAAGACTTATGTCACTCAGGGTATTGGCATCAAAGGCAGAGAGTGGAGGACAAGCATTGGAAGCATGTCTAATTTCCCCTATTTTCCCCCAAACTTCATTTTACTAACACCCCCAAGGGCCTTGAGATTTGCTCAGGTGTCCAGTTCCATTCATTTCATGACAAACTACTTGGTCAAACCATGAAGTTCAAACATGAAAAGAAGCCACATTTTTTGTGTAAAAAATCTTTCTCATCATTTCATTTATCCTCAAATTCCTAAGTTAAGTTTTACCTCTTAGAACTTAGCTTTACCCCTTTATTCACCTCACAAAGCTATATTAACCACTAATGTACTATTTAGCTCCCTAACTTCCCCCTTTCCCTAATTCTATTAGAATCTATGAAACATTTCCCAAAAAAGATCTATAAAAACCCTACCCCTAGCACTATAGCTATATAACCCTTCTTTGGGGAAATATTAACCTATCTGGGGTTGGTATTAACCCCTTTGTCCCTAAACTATGGCTTCTTTCAAGAAACTATGGTGAAAACCCAAAAAATTTGAAACCCCACCCTCATTAACCCATGCACCCCTTTTTCCGCCCTAAACCCACTTTATTATAAAGTTTTTTAATTAAAACAGTGTATAATACATGCGCCTAAAAAACCCAAATCCTAAAGTTTCTACCCACCCCCGCGCCCGAGTTAATTAAATCAATTAAAATATTCGGCGGGTCCCCATTGCATAACGCGCCATCGTGTCACGATCGCCGCCCACCGCACGATCGTTGACCCCGCCCATCTAACGGTGGGCGGTCACTCCTGTGGAGAAGCCGCCCGACCTTTTGTGTCCGGGGGATGGGCGATATTGCCGTACCCCCGCCACGTGTCGGCTCTCGGTGTGTTCGCTGCCCCCCCCGATACCACTTACCGCCCTCAGGCCTTCCAGGGAAACCACTTACTGCCTCCTCCCCGCGCTGACGTCACGCCCTCGTTAGTGTGACGTCACCCTCCTTGCCGCCACCATGCCTCCACGTCGCATCCATGTCACCCGTCAGCCTGTCCACCCTGCCACCGTGTCACTGCCACCTGGGCACCCACGTCAGCTGCCACGTCACCCATCCGTACCTGGGCCCATGATGGCGTCAGCATGACGTTATCACCAAAAAGGCGCCAATATGCCAAAAATGCATAAAAAGGCGAGCATTAACCGTTATTTGTCATTGTTTTTTATATTTCCGGAGCACCTCTCCATGCAAAAATCGACGTGCAACGGTCAAAACTCAAAAGCCACCCGCCAAAGTTGTTGTCGCCTCCATTATCAACCCGAGTACCTGCAATTCGACTGGTGAAAACGCCTCCCACGCCATAAAAACCAGGTATTTGCCACAGGCGTCCTCTTTACCCACTGTTCTCCTTTGCTATCCTAATTTCCTGCATAAAGAACTCTGTCGAAAGCTCCCCATTGATAAATTGACCACTGAAATTTACTTAAGAAGCCAGTAAAACTACTGCGCAATAAAAAATCTTGAAGAAACCCGTGCCCCTCTGTAAAATTCACAATTTTGCCACAAAAAGCAATTGAAGGAGCCGAGCCACCAGCTAGAAAAACTAATTTAGCAGTTCCCTCACCCCTGCTAAAGAAATTCCCTGCAAGTAACCAACTAATTAGCTCAACACACTCTGGTTCTTCAAAACAGAGTGCCCCATAGTTCATTAAACCTGTAAAAGCCTCCTTACACTGCCAAGATGCTCACTGCAAAACAGAGATTAGCAATCATTCCTCTGCATTTGTATCAAGCTTGAAAATCCAGTAAACATCCAGCTAAAACCAGACGATGGCCACTCCAGCTGCTCTGGATGTAGCTCCTATAAATCCACCTAGCAAAGAACTGGAAGCTATGCCACTAGTGGACAGTGATGCCCTCATTACAGACTTTGTGGCAGAGAGGAATCTCTTACCAACTTATTGCCAACTAAGAAACAGTCACTTGGACAACAGTGACTTGTATCACATCTGGGAATCCAATCTGCGCACCTACTTCCTGCCTTCTGTCAACATTTTTCCTGAAGTCATTCACCTTTGTGCAGAAAACTATGACCAGAAGCTCAGAGCTGTGAAGTCTCCATCTGGGAGAATCCTCTTTTATATAGCACCAGATTCCATCAACCAAATGTTGAACTACAAGCAGACCCAGCTGCTATACCCCTTCTCCATAAACTACTTGCTAGATGAGGGCTCCAAGCTCTCTAGCTCAGAAATTGCTGCAATAGCCAGGAAATTCATGAAGGCAGACTGACAACCTTCTGGGCCACCTCCTTTTGCTTATGCAGATTTCAATGAGGTAGGCAAGCTGCTGGTGGACATGCTGACCTCTGTGCTGGGGTTCACTACAAATGAACATGTTGATGAAACTGTGTTGGTCATGCTATCTGAATATAGCCTTGAGAAGACCCTTGCTATGAAGTACAATTATGCCAAATACATTGCCAATAAGATCCATGACCAATTGTCAAGGCTGAAGAGGGAGGCAATATTCTAGTACTCCTCATACATCTATCACCTGTTCATGTATTACCAAACAGATTGCTTCCAGTGCCCAATCAAGAAGCTAGACTCACAGGGAGAAAGGAGGTCTGTCATCTTCTGGTCTTCAGTCTTCCACAAAGTCCAGAATTCTCCCTACTCATACTATGAATTTATTGACCAGTTTGTGTATCCAGTCACATGCTTCTTAAAGAGGACCCCTCCTATAAGATTTTCCAAGGATATGCAGAAAATATTTCAGCTATCCAAGAGTTACAAGATAGGTGATTGGTACTTGTACCAAAATCACACAGTCATCAGAATCTATGGTTGTGAGATCTGTCCCTACAGGCTCCCAAAATATGTGCCTATGAGGTTATTTGCCCTGGAATACTACAGACAACTTATAAACTCTGATCTGACACACTTCCACAGTGCCAAGAAGAAAGCCAACCTAAAGTTCAAAGACCATCTAGGCCCATTTGTCATGAACAAGAAAGATGGTTGGCAAGAAGCTGATCAAATACTAGGGCAACAACTCAAACTCAATAGAATTTCTGGTGGGTCCCTTATGACCCGAAGGTTTCATCGGTGCTAGGAGGGTCAAGTATAGGCTGCTAAGCCTATAAGCATTGCCCATACCCACAAATACAACACTTTTCCAACCAAGATGAATGGGTACCTGAATCAATAGTAGAGGAATTGACTCAAGAAGAAAAAATGGAGCAGACTGTAAAAGACTTGGAAAAAACTCTTGACTTGGATTCTTGTCAAAAGGTCTTATTCAAACAACCAGTCCAAGTAGGAGAAAGCACTTCTACTGCTCCAGCTATACAGGACACCCAGCAAACTCCAGCAACAACAACTACAACAAAGGGTAAGGAGAAGATGGATGAACAACAACAGGTAGAGACAGGGTAGCCCAGCACATCAAAGGACCAACAGTCAGGGCAAGCCCCTCCAGAGCAAACTGAACAAACCCAAATCCCAGTTTTGCAGACTCCTCTCAATGATGAGAGAGGAAAAAGAGAGATAGAGAGGAGATCACACCTCCAACAGGGTCATCACAGCAACCAGAAGCCAAGAGGCCGAGGGTTGACCCTGAAACAGAAGAAGAAGATATCAGTGAAGAACGGGCAGAAAGCTACAACAGAGAAAGGCAAACAAGCCAGCAGACTGCCACTAGCTCATTTCAGCTAGAACAGGCCCAGCAGCATACCACAGCTCCTCAAGACAACAGGGCAAGAAACCAGCTGCAGTCAAAGAAGGCTTCATAGAGATCAAGGCACAGAATGAATTGGTGAGAGTACAGCTCTATGAGCAATTCTTGAAGGCAACTCTAGGAAGGAAGAAAAAATGATCTGAAGGAAGAAAAAATGATCTTCATCAATCTGAAGCCTAAGGTCCCACATCCAAAGACCCCAGCAGATTACTACAGAACAAACTTGGAAGTCTTTTCCAAACACATACATCCCATGGATCAGATTGAGCTGCACAAACAAACTGGGGAAATGGTGTATGCAACACTTGCTGATAGGGAAATGATGGCCCATCAACTAAAGGAAGCCCTGAAGAACACAAACAGGCAGCTTGATTTTGAAAGGTTGTCTTCCTCTGCAAAGGACAATAGAATAAAGACTCTGGAGGACATAATAGTTGATTTGGGACATGACCCAAAGGATCCAAAGGGTGTTAGAGCCCTTATGAAGAAGAAAGAGGGTGACATTGTTGCACTAAGAAGGAAAGCAAAATTGCCTCCTACCATTCACCCTCAAACAATAGAACTTGCACAAGAAAAGCAAGCAGATGATGCTATGGAGCTGCTCCTGGTAATGAACCAAAGAATATTACAAATGGAAGCAGAATTAGACAAAGCACTGCAGGACAAGCAAGGGGAGTCAGCCTCCCAGCCCCCTCAAACATCAAAAAATCTTGGACCCGCCCCTCCCACACAAGCAACAGCAGCCCCTCCTGCTATTCCAGCACCTACCACAGCTACATCAGCAACAGGAGCAACAGCAGAAGCAACAGCAGCAGCAGAGTCCAGCATGAGCATGGAGGAGTTGATGAAAGCTGTTAAAGAGCTTGAGACTCAGGTGACTGAAATAAATGATGCCAAGGAGAGACTGGCCAAGCTGGAGACCAGTTATGATAAATTAAAGATGACAGTGGCAGAGAAACAAAGAGAAATAAAGGCCTTAGAGGCCAAGGTAAAAAATCTGGAAAGTGAATTGCTGCTAGGTAAAACCCTAGTAGAAATAAAGAAGATTATTTGGGCCAAAATTGGCTAATCTATACAAGACCAATGGAGGTCCATTTAGGAAATTTTTGAGCAAGTTGAGCTGATAGATGTGGCTCATGTGGAAATACAAAGAGCCAGGACAGCCCTGGGAATAATGCCCGAGCAGACCACCAGAATGATACATTTCCTCAATAACCGCACTAGAGAGGAACTGGCAGCTCTAGAAATCAGTAGCAGAACAGATACAATCCTGACAGCCAAAAAGGTACTGACCTTGAGGAATTTTACTCAAACTCTGGAGAGGAAATGTCAGGAGATGAAAGCAGAGATTGATGAATTTAGAGCAAAAATGACTATACTACAGGACAAAGGACTGCCCAGCCTAGTGACTGGCACAGGACAACTACTGTCATATAATCAGTATATGACAAGGATCAACAATTATGTTGAAAATCAGATAACGACATCCAACAGCTCCACAGAAGAAGCAGGGCCTCCCTCTGGGCAGTCCCTCTATGATAAGCTAGAAAATCTGTTCTTTATTAAACATGAAATAAATCATCTGTTTGAGGTGCCTCCGAACTTCTACAGACATACAGAGGCAGATGAAACACTAGTGAAAATGAGGAGGCATCAGCTACCTCCAGCTGATTGGTGGCAAGCAATGCTAGAGATTTTTCCCAGATAATTCCACTTTGCTTTTGCCTTTTTTGAGAAAAATCAAAGTTTTCAAGTCACGGTACAGGTCAGCAGGCAGGTCAGCAGGCAGATCAGCACACAGGTACAACAAGCATCCGTACAAGTGACTCACCAATGCACCCAGACAACAGGTTCAATTAACGCAGAGTTAAAGGCACAACTACAGCCTACTTTCCAGAGCCATAAAGTCAAAAGTTGTCTGACAGAAAGATAGCAGCTATCTCAGCATTAAATGCTATAATTATGTTTTCATTTACTTTTTGTAAGAGAGTTTGTGGTGCAATTTATTGCACAATAACTCTCTACTGAGATATTTTGTACCCTATTTTTGTATATATATCCCCTCAGATAACGCATTGAGGGTCGGTTGTAGTGTAATTCTTTCTGAAGAGCTCTATTGTATTCTTGAGACATTTTTTGATAATACAAATTGCTCATGGAGATTTTTGGTTCTTATGCTGTCTGAAGATGGATATGAATAGCTATGTTTAGTTGCAGAATTCCTGTGTCATTTGCTGAAGCAATAAGTTTCTCTTCACTATGTATGTGTTTTCTGTGTATTCCATAATTCTTATGTTTTCATAATCTTAGCAAGTAGAGAAAAAGAATAGCCCAGGATTTGTTTTGAAACACCCTATGTTCAATCTCTATTTCTAAATATGTTTTCTTCTGGATTAGCCATGGATATGAATTCTTGATTGCTCATGTCTAAACTAATTCTGTCATGGTGAAAATTGTTTAAGAATTCTTGACTACTCTTAAGCAATAATTTCATTTTTCCCTGTTAGCATAGTGAAAGATTCGTAACTGCCTTTCACTCACTAATGCCATAATTTCATCAAAAATCTGATAAGATTGCTTCACACATGTCTATCTGGCTCTGCAGCAACATTCTGTCTTCATAAATCTACTTTCAGCAGCACAAATACCTCAACTCCATTGCCCAATGGAACAAACTGTCCTATGATCTGTATCTCAGTTCTATCTGAATTCACCAACCCACCAAATTCAAACAAAACAATACATCGTAACTAGCCTAAAAACATTCATTAACAAAGCTAAATTATAAAGAGAGAGCCCTCTCTGGTCGCAGGTAGGCTAGAACCTGTAGCTAAAAGATTGGTCAGTGGTTACCTCGGCCGTATTCCCTTTAGGAAGTAGGGAACAACCTGAGTGATAACATCAATGGCGACTCCACTGGGGACCATGTCAAATTACCAAGTAAAAGGAAATAAGCTTCCTATTTAAATCCTATCATAAGATACCAGGGAAAGAAAACTCAGAAGCTGGCTCCAAAGAAGAAATCTCTTTACACTAGGTCCAATCCTGACCCTAATCCCCCAACTATTTTTGAAAACCCCAATTTAATCCCCAAAATCTTAAAGAAACAAGAGCAGCTAGGGAAGCTCTCAGATTCAGATACAGAACCAAATCAGCAGAGCTATATTCCTACTCCTGTCAAAGCATCAGTTCACCCTCACACTACCCCTGCTTATCCTAGTTCTTCATCCACTTCCCAAGGTAGTTTCCCCACTCCCCCATCCCCAACACACCTAACTCATGTTATCCCTATTGTTCCAGTTGTTCCACTCCTTCTTGCTGCCCCTTTTATCCCTGCAAATATGGCTAGATATGCTCCTTTAGTCCTGCCTGCAAATTCAGGGGCAATGCCCCAAGACTATCAAGTCAAAATCACTTACTTTGATGGAACTGGCACTTATATTGCCCAGCAACACACTAAGAGGATGCAGGACTATTTTGAGAACTATGAGATAGATGATGAAGATGTAAGAATGAAAATTTTTGTGCAAAGTTTGACAGGGGATGTAAGGAATTGGTTCAGGTCTCTGGCTGCAAACTCTATAGTCAATCCTGATGCCTTATGCCTAAGTTTTTTAAACAGATGGGAAAAGACGAAAGACCCCCTACACATACTGACAGAGTATGATAATTTGAAAAGGGGCCCACAAGAGACAGTTCAAGATTACTGTGCTAGGTTCAACAATGTATATAACGCTATCCCTCAAACTTGAGACCTCCTCCTATTCTGGCCTTGATCAAATTT
>APFE030453204.1:0-16906 GCA_000404065.3 Pinus taeda | reverse complement strand
GATGTGATTAGTTCATAGGGTATGAATATTATAGCTATAATCCTTTAATAAGTGAACAACTAAATAAGTTATATATATATATATATAAATATAAGTATAAGGACGATATATGTATATATGTTTCTAACTAGAAATCCAAAGTATTAATATAGTTGTAGTATTAAGAGTTAACATAATTGTTACATGGTAAGGGGAACAATTTACCAATCACATAATTGATATAAATTGGCCTCCAAGCTTAAACCATGCCCTTAGATGATATAGGTATACAACCTGTAAATCCCGTGTGAGAAAATAAAATGAGGAGTAGTGGCCAAGGATTATGGTTGGTTAAAAAGCCTATTGGCCTCGTTTTTTAATACTACTTAAAGGAAGCATTTTTCCTTCTTAAATAATACTTAAATTCTAGCGATTGCATGTCCATGTTGTTAAATTCAAGCATGTTAAATCTTGAGTATGTGGTGCTCTAAAAATTGTTGCATCTCTCAGCTCTCAAAGTAGAATGGTATCGCTGACAGCCTTGCGTACAAGTTCAAAGTCTTTGATTTAAACTAGAAGATACCACAACTGTCAAAACTATAATCTCTATCAGTATGAAAAAGGTTCGGTACATAGTGTAAATGTAAAAGCCTCGGTGTTCTGCAATCAGTCAGTTGAGGCTGTAGCTGAGACATGGTGTTCTGCTCTCTGGTAAGACTGTAGCCGAGATAGTGGGCGGGTTGAGAAGCACCAGGAAATGACCTTGGTAGCATGTGTAGTTCTCCTCTGTCATTGTGATTCCTTACCATATACGACTGACACTATTCAGTCCACCTCAGTCCGCTAAGAAACAACTGAATTTTACTTTAGGGCATATTTGATTCCCATGGAAATCCCAAGTGCAGATCATTCACATTCTATATTAATGCATTATTCTAGAGGAATTCTCAAAGGAGACACCTCGTAGAGCCACAAGGATGTACCTTTCTTATCAACATTGAGAAAATTCTTGAACCAGTGATAGAGGGAAAATTCTTGAACCAGTGATAGGTGGGATGCATCTCGGAACAATATTTGTATTAGTAGTGTCATCCATCTCACAAAGGATTGGGATGCATGTGCTATAGGTACCGCAGGCCATACAAAACTTAATCCATTCCATACTCATGATTTTATTCAGAGTTTAAAATATACGGGATGTGCTCTTCAAGAAACGGGAGGGTTACCTCAACACATCGTTGCGACTAATCATGATGGCATGGTACTAGCTGTTGTTTCCACTTTACGTAAACATCTGTTCATATGGTGAATATGTATTTGATCACTCATGGGTTGATGCTTACTACCGGTTTGGTTCTTATTACTACCCAAAGCTACAATGTTGTGTGACAATTAAACCAATAACGGGTCAACGAATACTAGTTCATGATAATTGTTATACGGATTAGATAAGTTCACATGTCATCAGTACATATAAAATTTCCTACAAAAGAACAATGGGTGAATGTAGAATGGCGACTTTAGGAAGTGCGTGTATGATTGGTAGTTTTAAAACTCAAAACAACACCTTTCTAATTCGATTAACTACTATATCCCTTTCAAGGCATATTTTTTTTATTTGTGTCTACCTTATACATTGTTTTGGAGGCATTCACTGGTAGAAAAAATAGGTCAGTTGGATAATGGTATTACCCGCTGATCGCTTCTTTCCACCTTTCGTTCAGTGGAGTTACTAATTCTAGAATTAACACAACTTTTGTAATCGTGGGAACTAAAGAAACCACATCTATCCCACTAGATGGATGGAGAAAACAATTGTTCCCTTTCAACCTTATCCGTTGATCCAAAGAGGTTCAAATTTCTTTGATCCAAAAAATTATCTTTTGAATTAGGTTAACCTATGATATGGAAACCTTTATCCACTGATTTGTTGATCGAGATGCATTGAAAGTAGTCGGTTGGATAAGGTAGCTATCTTTCAATTTATGTCAAATATTGGATCGACAAGATTGCTTTAAAAACCTCCTATATCCATCTGAGTATCACATTCTGTTTCACCCTTGGATCCTTCTTCATCTCATCATATGCATTCAGCTATGTATTAAATCTAGTTTCCATGGTCATATCTTGAATGACGTTGATACCTCAACACTTAGCATGGATGAATGTGTGCTTGTGTATAAGCAATGAATATGGAGATTCATATTAGACAAGTATTTATATGGAGTTGTGCCGGAGGATGGTAATAAGGTCTTAAAACATGAAGCGTGGTTGCTATGGATTGGGGACTCGTGGTATTTAAGTCATTTTTGTTTCCTCATTACATCTTTAATTTGAATGAAATACACCCCCTTCTAGAGTCATTTACATTAATTCGATCCCAAATCCAATGTCAAGTATGTCCAAAACTAGTTCAATCAAAAGCTTCATGGAATCACTAATACATATGGGCATATCCCCTTACCTTGTGCTGCTCCATGTTACACTTCTCAAAAGACTAGTCTTCATTGTCATGTAGGAGGGTTTCACTTCAATTCCATATCGATAAGTAATAAGATAAGGTAGAGAATTGTAGGAAGGAATATATCATGGCACCACTCTATTCAAAGCATGACAGTAAGAGAGGATATGATTTCAAAATGGGAAGTGAAGCACACTTTCTTGAAGCTCGTGTCCAATGTAATGGTGTTATTGTACTAAGTACTTACTTTCTAATACTTTGCGTGGCATTGTCAAAGATGTAATTTTACAGGGAATAATTGAGTCCTTGGGAACATTCCCTTGTATGCGTCGAAATCTCCCGATGACAAGAGCCCTCATATTTTATATTTAATTCAGTTCAATTATGAGAGAAGAATGAATATCATCTATGCATAACTATGTGTGGGTTCAAACCCATCAGTCGGTCATTTTAAAGGAGCATGTAGTTCAGAAGAATTAGCTATTCAACTCATTTTATAAATTGTAGTGATATAAATAAATTTATGTGGATTTCATTACGCTTTGAACATGGTATGGGTATCTTTCCTGTTTGGCATACGATGTGTATAGTGATAACGACCAAAAACACTCATGTACTTACATACATGTATCACCACTGTGTTCCTACTATAATATGCTATTGCATACATCATACAGCGATGGCCCCAATTTTCAGTAATTATGCATAGGCTACATCCAGCTATTAAGTACCATACACATGATAGGGAGTTTGATGAATGAGTGAGGTAGGATTATATGGGAAAAATAAGTCTTCCAGGTTGTATGGATCCCAAAAACATTCATGTTGGGCCTTTGAATCCCATGTAAAAGTAGGTAGCTGCACGTCATTCCACTCTAACACTACATATAAAAAAACAAAAATAAAATTACTATTTCCCTACAAGTTATTCCAATTGAATTAACTTGGTTGAAAATTCAATCAACTTTCAATATGCTAAGCATGTCATATGCCTTATATGAAATATAGTGGAGGAAAGAGAAATAAAAAATAGATAACTACAAATTAACATATCAATTAATTTCAATTGGTTACTATCGGATGATGTGAAGAATTTAAAATTTTATTTATTAGATGTATGGATGTTTTCAAACCTAAGCTATTGATGAACGATATGGTAGGGGCCTAAATACTATAAACCATAAGTTAAGAGTGATACTGCATAGTTATAAATATGCATAGCAATTGGGTAATATAGGTGAAGTATGGTACCATACCCACAATATTAGTAAGATATTCAATTAGATCACAAACAATATCTCTATCATGAAAATTATGGTGGTCAATAAGTCATTTTGAATTATTTTTATTGGATCAAAATTTTGATGATATGGTCATCATGTTATTTTACTCATAGTAAAAGAAAATTATGAGTTGTACGATTGCTCTACAAGGGCATGGCTAAATAAAATTCCAACTAGTACCTGAAATGATAGTCCACTCAAGGACATAACTTAGTGGAATAAAGTTTATAGAAATCCTAAGAAAGGATGATTATATAAAAGAGGAAATGTTAAACTCTAGTAAGGTAACTCACAAACAAGAAGAGATATAATATCAAGTGTTCCCTTTCAGAGACCACAGACAACACAAGGAAAAAAAATCAAAAGTAAAAGTGTATAAAAGGAAATTATATACATCAAAATTAAAAGTATATAAAAGGAAATTATATACCTCATCAGATAAAAGACCCAGGACATACTATACACATTAACAAAAGTTGATGGTTAATTAAGTGGGTTCCACCCTAGAATAAGTTCTATGGTGTTATGCAAGGATATCTAACTGTAAAGGTTCCCATGAAATAGTGTTAAGTTCATAAAGGACACGTTATAATCTAAGACTATGTAATTGTACAAATTGTCTTTCAATTTAATGTTTTGATTAGTGCATCTATATGTAATGCTGCAATTCATTTTGGAATGTGATTTATTTCTTTGGTTAGGGAAAAATGCTAGAAAAGGGAACATAATCTTACCGTGACATCACCAAGTTATTATATTTTGTGACATATGCATCTTTCATTGGATATGTGTAGTTGGACATGTAGGTGTAGTTGAGTCAAAGAATATATAAACAAAGTATATATGTTGGTGCTTAGTGCATTAGAACAATCTTGGGCATCCTCTTTTATACACCTGATTTAGAACATAATTCTGAATTAGTAAACAAATATTTGGTAAACCAAAAGGATTCACATAATTACAGCTCATGATTATCTAAATATCTTATGTTATTAGTAAAATAACACATGTATCATGTAACATAAGAGAAAGGATAACAAACTGAGCAACAAAATGTGGTTAAATTAATATGATGACTTCACTATATTGATGGCTAAGTGATACTGGTAATTGAGATTGTGTAGACAATTGGTTCGATTAAATGACAGGAATAGTTAAGTATGGAGTAATTTTAAGTACCAAATGATCATTTTCTTGGTTAAATATAATGTAAGTATGATAGTCAATAATCTACTTTCTGACTAACTGGAAGAAATATTCCGTTGTTGTTAAAACCTTGTGAAAATGATAGATTTAATCCCAAAACTCAAAGTTATGGGTATGATAACATTGTAGTATGCATGATTACTTTTATGACACTATTTTGCTGACATTGTACTGCAACCACATGACACAGGAAAATGAATGGCTAAATAAAAGCACTTGAATAATTTGACATAAAAAAAAAATTCACTGGTTGTAGAAGTTGAAGAGCTCCATGAAATTCCTTATTCTCCTATTGATAAACTGAGTACAATTTGTTTGTTTTATTTTTATATGTCAAGGTGCATTGTAATTTCAGTATTGAAATCTTCTAAAAGGATTCAAATTTTTTCTCCATCACACTCAATTTATACAAAAGAACTTGAGATTGACTACCTTTCTCTGCTACCACCTAGGGAGTGAATATTTTATTCATCCAATAGAACTCATCCAAGTTAAATATATTTATTTCATGATTTATCAAGTATATTGGGACATAAATGTAGCCTTTGAACTCTTCTTCCTAGTGTTCTTTGGATAAGTTTTCCTTCTTCTATGGATATCTTTCTCCATGCTTTCCATCTATTTTTCTTTCTTTTTCTAATAAGTGACTATGAAAGTCCTTAATTTCACTCATATGATTTATTTTTGTTATTATTGTGCATTAATGTTTTTGAATGGGTAGAGGATTCTTGAAAGTAGTTGTGCTTCCTTTAGAAAACACTAATTTATTACATCTACGTGTTGAAACAGTTCTCTATGTTTCACAGATTTAGGTTTACACAAAAAATGAAAAATTGGGGGTCATTTGAAGCAGGAGGGGCTTTCAAATTGGGGTTAGGGTTTCTCAAATCACTACAAAAAAACACCTTATAGCAGAGGTTATAATGAAGGTTTATAAAATTGGAAAAAATGTTCCAAAAAACATCCTTTAAAACATCAATTTCGGATAGTGAAGGTTTTAATTGAACTTCATTACAACTAAAAAAATATGAGCAACCAAAGGTTCTAGAGGATGGTTTGTTTTTTTTTTTTTTCAGTGTGTTTAATGAAATAAGTAGCCCAAGTGCGCTACATACAAAAAAGCATTAGGTGACATACATAACTAAAAACATCGAGGCATTGAATGCAAAGAACATCAGTGCATAATATATACCATGTCAATGCTACGAGATAAGAAAAGGCCTAGGGAGTTCTTCTAAAGAATAAAACGGGGCACACAAAAAACAATTGTTGTGCGAATGTTATTTTTTTAAGTTATAGCATCGATGCGTATGGTTAGTACAAAGGCCCCGATGTGTTATTTATACAAAAGGACCGGTGTTATTAGTTATCATAATGCACTGGGTAGGAAATAATAATCTATAGGATGAGGGAGTTAGTTATATGAAACCACTGGTGTGTTAAGAATTACAATGCACCAAGGAATTAATCTCAAATAGGTTTGGTGCTTCAAGTTTTTTTTTTTTTTTTGTAGGCTGGGGCGGGGCTCTCCGATTTACATGTCCATTAAGTACCCCTCAACGGGGGAAGGGTAGCCCAAGATTTGAACCCAAGACTTCCGGTTCGGTGAGACTTCATTTCCACGGCCATTGCCCCTTGAGCTACCCCATGTGGGACTTTTTTCACATGTTTTTATTTTGTCTTATATATGTTTTATATGGTTTTTTTATAATAACACTTTAATTTTCATTTAGAAGTTTAATTTTTTGTTATTTTTTTTTTTTTCTTTTTTTAAATCTAGTATTTTTAAATTTTTTTCTTTTTTACGTACGAATTTTTTTTTTTTTTTTTTTTTTTTTACAAATATATTAATATTATTTTTTAAATTAGGTTAATTACTAATTTAATTTGTTTATAATGTTTTTTTTTTTTAATTTTTGAATATATCATAATTTTTGTTTTATTTACATTTTGTGATTGAATTTTTTATTGATAGATTTTTTTTAAATATATGTTTTGTCCAATTTTATTTCTTTTAACTTTTTTTTTGTGTTTCTCAATATTGATATTTTATTGTTATTTATTTATTTTCATTATTTATTTTAAAATTTTAGATGTTTTTTGGATCATATAAAAATAATTATAACAATTATTTCGAAAATGTTAATTTACTTAAAAAAAAAAAAAAAAAAAAAAAAGAAAAAAAAAAAAAAAGTGTTTCCCAACGTACACTTTTCGTTCTGGAAAGGTTTTTGGTTTAGAACCCAAATTTTGCCGTTAAAAAATTGTTTTACACTGCCATTTTAACATATTGAAAATTTACCCAAAAAAAAAAAAAAAAAAAAGAAGAAGAAGAAATAAAGAAAGAAAAAGAAGGAAGAATGTGTTATTACAATATTAGCATTGTTTTTTTATGTTTTTTTGCCAGAGTTCTCGTTTTGAGTTTATAGTTCCTGTTTCAAAGTTTACATTGTTGTCACCATTGAGCGCACAAACACCATCATGGACAACCAAGCTTAGCATCAGCTCATCACCTTCGACCATCACAAGCATGGCAAAGAGTTGGTCTCACCACAACGGTCCGAGTGTAAGTGATGTCTTGCATGGCTTGCTCAAGCCATTTTGTCTCACATGGGCACATGTGCATTGTAATGTAACGTCTTGTCAAATGGGAGTTCAAGTGTCGATAGTTGAATGTAACAGTCATAGAGTAGTTGAAGAGTCATGAGGGCAGATGAACGGTCTCAAAGGGGAATGTCAAGGGTCACCCCACCCTTTGCTATAAATAGTATTTCATAACTCATTGTATAGGCTTTTGGTCAACCAAGCTTCAATAAGAGTATCTTAGAGAAATCTTGGACAATATTGTAACGCGCCTTGGCTTCTCGACTGCGCAGAGCTAGTATATCTCTTTGGAGGAGCAGGCGATTGTGGCTATAACATTCCACTATTGGAACTAGTGGTTGGACATGGATGTATTGTATGACTAAAACTTACACTTCTTAATATAGTAGAGCCAACACGTTTTCATGCATATGTTTTTATTGTAGTAGGACTATTCCGGTTGCTATAGCAATGTATGTTATTTAACTTACGCATTTGTGTATGAACTATTTTGTATGCAATTGTATGAATCTTGCTGTAGATGTGTTGTTGGTTTAAACATCACTTTGGATTGCTCGCTATCTTGCTTTCCAGTTGGTGATGCATCTGTGCCCATGTGTTCCCTTCCAAGCCAAGTATTATTACAGGTTTCCAATGGGCGCACTCACCTCACTCCTTGTGTGTTAGAACCTCTCATGCACCTTCCTTGACTCGCCGTAGCTGTCACACCCTTGCTACCAACAGGGACATCTTACTTGCCTTTGCATAAAATCGCGGTCATGGCATTACCGTGTGACCCACAACTGGGACTCCTACACTAAACGGTCTGAGGTCTAATTGGGACTTCTTACCGAGGAGATCCCCTAACATGTTGGTGGGTTCAACACCATCAACACCGCCCTGTTGATTGAATTATGCCACTAGTTTTGTGGCCTTCTTGTTTTCTCAGAGTTTTGGCGTGCCATGGTATGAGAGACCTTATGCATTGTTGTGCATATCTATGGTTTCCCATGGGCTCATGATAGTTTCTAATAATGGTTGTTGTGCCTGCTTTAATGGAGAAAGCATTGGACAAAATCCTTCTCCAAAATTGAAAGGAGCACTCAAGCGAGTGGTAAAGGCCGACCCATAATATTCAATAAACACATGAGAGTGTGGTTACTAGGGAGCGTTATTATCAGATGATATGGAGTCGGTAATTCTCGCGGTACAATAATCCTCTTCATAAATTTGTGAACATTTGGTAATATGGGTCTTTCATATGTGAATTTTTTTTATTTATTTTTTAACAAGTTTGGTTACTTTTGTATTACAAAAAAGAAAGGAGCTAAGTCCTATTACATTCCGGGAACAGCTGGTTCTCAAGAGAGGCACAAAATGGGAGCGCAGTCCCTACCTCAGCCTTTGAGACTTTGATTTTAAAATTCTGAAAATTTATGAAAGCATATTGTCTAGCAAACTGCCCAAGTAACAAGCAGAATTTAGAAAGCATAGTAAGATGATTGCATGATGTTCACCAAAATTAGTTCACTGACTCTTCTGGCCGCTGACCTCTTTTCTTGTTGTACCTTGAGGAAGTCTCTCCCTACTGACTTTGGTTCAGTGAGTTGATGTAATCCACGACATCCTCCAAGTGCTTGAACTTATCCTTCAGTGCTTCAATTTCTGCTCTTTGCTTGTCTATTTCACTTTGCTTGTGGACATTTATAATCTTCATCTCGAATCGCAGATCTTTTAGAGTTTGGATGAAGCGACCTATCATAAATATATTAGCCCGACACATCAGACAACTCTCATTCTTTTCAACTTTTTCAAGTGGATTGCAAGACATATTTCCTTTCTGGTTTGGTCTTTCAACTGGATTGCTTTTGCTTGGAGAAGGATCTCTATGCTTGAGTTGATTACTTCTTTTGTTTCTGCTTCTTTTGGCTTCTGTCTAGACTCTTTGAGCTATCTGCGTGGATTCTTTGTTGGTCCTCTAGTGCTACTTATATTGCAACTCCCACTTACAATTACAGAGAGGTTTGTTGTTATGCTTATGTAAAATTAGTGGAGAGAGGATTATGGACTATGGATCTAAGAGCTAGGTTTTGTTGTTGAGGGTGAAGCGAAGATGTATGGAATCAAATGGAGTCAGAATGAAGCTCAAGTGGAGTCTAGGAGGCCGATAATCAAGCAACGAGACAACACTAATATTTTTATCAGTCCTAACGCTGGAAAGAGGATGAAGTTGTGTATGATAATAGAGACACAAAATGAAGCTACTACCTTGAAACTGATTCTGCTTATGTAAAATTAGTGGGGAGAGGATTTTGATCTTTGGGTCTACCAGCTGGATTTTGATGTTGAGGATGATGTGAATATGGAGGGGATCAGATGAAGTTGGGATGCAGCTCAAGAGGGGTCTATGAGGCTGATTATCATGCAACAAGACAGCACTAAAACTTTTATCAGTCCTAAAACCGAAATGAAGATGATGTTGTGAATAACAACTGAGAAATAAGATAATGTTGTTACCTTGGGTTTGAGTTTGGCTATTATTGATTACCCAACTCGCAATCAACTCTAGGCTCTCCAACCGCAAGGCTTCGCTGGACTCTGTTTCACTTAGACTCGTGAAGCGCTCTGCTTCTGCACTCTATTCTATTATCTCTTATGTTTCCTACTATGACACTCTCCCGTTGTTTTCCCAAGCGCTGAGAATGCCTGTGCTGATACTTCACTTTATAATTGTTTGTGCAATGCGTAAACCTATTACTGTGGGTTTCCTTCACAATTTTTCCCCCATAACAACACAGATGTCCACTACCTAATGAGGATGCCAATCGATGCTTCCTCTGATTTGATTGTGCGTGATATGACCTTTACCTGCTTTATTCAACACACGAGGACGATTGCTGGCTTGATTTAGATCACGATGAGTCCTTTCGGGAATTATTTCGATCCTCATCTTTGAATGAGAAGGATAATACTTGATTATATAAACTGACAACTATAAGGGAATCTCCTGCTCGTTGCTGCTGGCTTCCTTCTCTCTGCTTAATGATTTGATGTTATGTGTCCTTATATGATTTTCGAACCAGTCCTCAAAGGAGAACAAATTAAGGGATGCTTTCTTCATAGATTTTGTTGTTTTCTTTCACATTTCCCGCTTGTCTTTCCACTGCCTTGTTGGCTATTGAATCTGCATCCTTATTTTGAGTTATTAAGACATGCTTATAAGCAATTTTCCCCATGTTTTTTGTGTTTGATATGATTCTCTGTCTTATTTTGTTTAAGGCTAAACTTTTGAATTCCTTCTCTGCTTCCATCGCTGCTATGATGATTGCAGAATCCCCAATTATTATTGGGTATTTTATCTCTTTTTTTTTAAATATTAGTGCCTATCAACAAACTATATGCTTTTGCCCTGTTATTTGTCATCTTTCCTAGGCCCCATTCGTATGTTGTTATTCTCTTACCATTCGGATCTAGGATTAGGCCACCTGCCCCTGCTCTGCCTGGATTATTATTTGAGGCTCCATCAAAAATAATATGTACTTTTTCTGTTCTTTGATCCACTATGCCATTTCCATGTCATTTAGATGAAGTTTCCAATCCCTGTTTTTTGCCATGCCTTTATTTTAATTTTTTTGTAAACTCTAGATTTGTCTTTAAGTAGAGCTTTGCTATACCATTCTCTTTCTTCTTGTTGCAAGCTATTCTGGTCGATTCTTACTGTTCCATTTACCTTATTATTTCCGAAACTTGTCCCCAAGTTTTAGATATAATAGTCCCTATGCTTGGCTTTTGTCCCTTAAAGATGCACTTGTTTCTAGCTCGCCATAGTTGCCAACATAGTATAAAGGGCAGACATTTCCAAATTCTATTTATTACTGCTTTTTTCTTCTTGGTATAGGGGTATCTTTTGACCCATTTTTTGTGGAGAATTGACAGCTGCATTGTGGTGTTTATGCTTAAATCAAGTAGACTTATTAACTGCTTCCAACATTCTTTTTCCATAGTGCAATTCATAAACAAGTGTTGAATGTTTTCCTCATCCCTTTGGCACATGACACATTTGGAGGGTCCTTGAAAGCCTTTCTTTTTTAAGTGTTCCGTTGTGAGAATTTTTCCTTTCAGCTGAGACCAAGTAAAGAATTTAATTTTAGGCAAACACTCATTTTTCCATACTGCTGTCCAAAGATTCCAATCCTCATGACTATTGTAATTTTGAAGATAATTGTAGCATGCTTTCACTGTATAATTTCCTCCAGTTGGATCCCAAATAAACTCATCTTGATCCTCTTTCTTTATAGGCGTTGCCCCTGCTAAAAGAGTTTTCAGTTCTTCCCATTGGCTTCTCAACCTTGGAGGTAGTGCCAGCACTCTCCAATTTATCCAAATATTTTGTTCCCATGCGGAAATTGAATATAAGGTGTTTAGGTTTGTCTCCTCCATCCAATTTTTTAATCCTCTTATATTTTGTTGTTGTCTTAGTGGATTTGCTCCCATTATTCTATCATCCCATATTGAAATTGTTTTTCCATTCCCAGGACTTTTGGAAATTTGATCTCTTATATGTGGAATGATCTTTTTAACCAATTTTCAGACCTATGTACAAGACTGATCTGGAATTATTTTAGTGAGTATTTTTGTCCTTTGGTAGTTTAATTATTTTCTTGTTAAAGCTTTTCCCCACCACTGTTCTTTGCCATTTATCATTCTCCAGACTAATTTGATCCCAAGTGCACTATTCATCAATCCTGGTATCCAGATTGCAATCCCTCCTTTCTCGAAAGGGAGAGTTACATGTTCCCATTGAACTAAGCTAAATTTTTTATTTTCTTGTTTTCCTCCTTGCCAAAGAAAACTTCTGGTAATTAATTCCATTTGGTTGTGGGCACTTGCCGGAGCCATTATTATGGCATACTGGTATATTGGCAGAGCTTAAAGGAGGGCCTTTATCATTATTGTTCTTCTTGCAAGGTTGAGCCACATCATTCCCCAACTTTGAATTTTTACCCTCATTTTTTCCACATGCTTATTCCAAACTTCTAATTTGACCACTTCTTTTGCTAATGGTAATCCCAGGTATATAAAATGGCTCCATTTTAATTGTACCGATATTTCCATTATATGGGATATTCTCTGCATTGTGTTTATTGAGACATTCCAGTGATAAATTCTACATTTTTTGTTGTTTAGGAGTCCTCCTGAAACATGGAGAAAGTCATCTAAAACTTTTTTTAAACGTTTTGCAATGATGCCAAAAGCTCCCCCAATGAGGAGGGTGTCGTCTGCAAAGAGGGAGTGTTAATCTCTTTGACTCCTCTTGAGATCCAGATACTTGTTATTTTATTTTTTTCCCTTTGATTTTCTAGTTGTACACTTAATGATTCTACCATAATAATGTAAAGGAAGGGGGAGAGAGGACAACCTTGTCTCAATCCTCTAGAGCTTTGAAAGAAATTGCTTGGCCTTCCACTAATCAAAGGAGTTGTAGAATTTTCTCTACAAATCAGCTAGCTCACTGATATCATGTAGAAATTTCACCTGGAGATCCAATTGATATATGCAATGTACTAAAGCATAATACTAGATCTACATATGTGTTGTCCTAGGATTCCCCCTCTGCGCTATCCTGGGATTCCCTGTGCTATAGCTCTCTCTGCCGCTCCATCTGCATCTGTCTCTACCCAATTAGTCAATTCCTACTACTCCACATCGGGGCTCCTGTAGCAAGGTCTCATCCAAGAGGTTGGGTACCTTAAGGATCTTGCCCCTCCTCCTTGGGACGATCACTCTAGATCGCCCCACCTCCTACCTGGAGGTATGGTTGCATGTGATCCATCAGCCCACTTGGCTCAAAGTTTTGCCCTATTGGAGGTCTTTGCATGAGTATATCCCTCTACTCGATCTCCACTCAACTTCCCCTATTGTGGCTGCTCCACAACCTCCCGAAGTTGCTACACCAATCGTGGCTCCTCCACAATCGTCTGAGACTTCTTATGGCACTGCATGTTGAGAGGTAACATACCCTCCCTCTCAACCACCGAGTCTCCATCAGTTACCTTGCTGCTCAAGGCTTTGCATGCATCTTGAACCTCAAGAGCATACAGGTTCTTGACTCGTGAACCGATCTGCTTCACCTGTTTAGTGATGATGTCTCTAAGGAAAACATTTTTCCCTTACTGAAGACTACATCATAGCCTCTGTCTTCCAGCATCGCGATTGACACCAAGTTTCTCTTCAGTCCTGGTACATACTTGACATCGGTCAAGGTAAGGTGAGCTCCATGCTCCCTCTGAAAAATAACCGTGCCTACACCTGAGACACTATACTTCTCATCATTACCCATCCCTATGAGTATCTGGAGATCTTTTTCCTCCAAAGTACTGAACAAACTTTTGTCACCGGTCATGTGGAAAGAAGCTCCACTGTCAAGAAACCAACCACTTCCCATCATGGATGAAACCATGCATGCGAAGAGTGTGAAATCCAACTCAAACTGTGAAGCAAGTGCCTCACCTTCAGATCCTTCCTCGAATCCCTTCTTAGACTTCTTCTTTGGGTAATTAGTAGCATAATGGCCCAACTCATCACAACGAAAGCATCTCACCTTCGAATTGTCAACCTTCTTCCCATCATTGGAAGAACTGGATTCGGAAAGAGAAACCTTACCCTTTCCCTTCTTCGCCTTACTCGCTAAGGCATAGTTCTCCTCATCATGCATAGATGAAGAACTGTCTCTGGTGCTCCGCCTGATCTCCTCCTGCACAAGATCTGACCATAGTCCTTCCCATCCTGGCAACTTCTCCCGACCATTGACAGAGTCCTGATAGGAATGCCAACTCTTCGGAAGACCAAGGAGAGCCAAGCTCACCAAGTCCTCATCATCGACAGTAACCCCCACACTTCCCAGTTCATCTCGACACTAAGTGAACTTCATGAGATACTTGGGAATACTGTCACCCTTCTCGCATTTGATGTTTCTGAGTTTATCTTTGAGCGCCAGCTTCCTCTGATCGCTCTTGCTTTGGAATAATTCTGTTAATGATTTCCACATCAAATATGGAGTAGCCTTTCCATGGAGGCTGGACACAATGTGATCCTTCACGCCCTCCAACAGAATCCTTCGACATTTTGCGATCTTCTTTTGCCAAACATCAGCTTGAGTAGCATCAGTAGGCTTTGGGATATCCGTATCTATGAACTCCTTCAGCCCGTTATCATCCAATACTGCCTTCATCCTGTCCTTCCATGCAATATAGTTTGAGCTGCCCTCAAGAGCATACTCTAATCGCAATCCGTTGAAAGACATTGTTGCGTTGTCACCAAGAAAACACTGCTGCAAATTCGAATTCCACCAGCAACCAACTCAACTGCTTCCGATCTAAAATTCGTGAGAACTCTGTATTTCTTGTACAGAGATCGAATGTATGGGCATTCATCGGATGTCTCACCTTCCAAAAGAAGGATGAATCCAGAGGCTACCTGGCCCGATTACAGACTCTGCCTGAAGAAATAGAATGTAGTTGTTGACAATAATACTGAGAGGGGGGGTGAATCAGTATTATCTAATTATTTTACCAAATCTTTCTTATTTATACTTTGAATTATTTTTGCATACCAATACCATAAATAATGAGCATGAACAAGAAAATCAGACAGTCACATCAAAGAACACCAGATATAAGGTGGAAACCCAATGTGGGTGAAAAACCACCTGCTGCAATATGTCTCTATCTTCTTTCAAATTAGAAACTCCTTTTACAATGGTCTTGTACTGGTGCAGTCCTTTACCAGTACGCAGGCTGCAACCTGCCGAGAGCTACAACTCTCTCTCGTTTTCCAGTCTCTCTTGGAAGGGAGCTACAATACTTCTTTTCAAGGACCACTTTTCATAAATTTTCAAACTGGATCCATATACATCAAATGATCATCAAGTACATGTAAATTATACAGTCAGCTGTAATAACCAGATCAACAATAACAGAGAAGAACCCAGAACATCTTTTCAACAGAAAGATTCAATAAACAGAAGATCTTAACACAGATACGCGGTTTTCCTTTTACTGGCCTGCGTTGCTACGCAGTTCACCTTCTGCCTCTCTGCGTATACCCACAGTTCTCCTTCTTGCTGGACTGCGTGGCCACGCACTGCTCCTTTCACTGCACTGCGTACAGTACGCACCTAATGACACTATCGCGCCGCGTACTTTCCAGAAAGTACGCACCCAAAAGAATAATCGCGCCGCGTGCTGCTGCAGAAAGCACGCACCTGAACCACTGTCGCCCTGCGTACTTACGCACTGAGCCTTCGCCGCTTCTGCGTACCCACACACAGAACCTTCTGCGCCTCTGCGTACCCACGCACTGAACCTTCGGCGCCTCTGCGTACCTTGAACTAGGGCTGAAATAACCTCAGATGTTCAGATCTGAACTTGTGCTCAAAAGATCATCCTTCGCCGATTCGCCTCTAACTTCTCCTTTATAAATCAATCTTTTAAGAACCGAGAACCCAATAGATCAGATCTTAAGATATTCAAAGACACAAAAGATGCTCAAGCCAAATGATCTCCTTTGCTTTATATAGGCTAGCTCTTCCTCAAATCAAGGATCATGGGGCTCAATAATAATAATAAAATAATCAATACCGCGGACCAAAACCATGATAACCCAATACTGTTGGCTAAATACCATGAGAAAACCCCACGCGTGGGCGCTTAACTACCTTGGAATGTGTGCACTGGGGTACGCACCCCATGAATGGCTGACCCACGTATTTGGACGCGGTCCCTGCACGGTATAGCTGCGGGTACGCACCTCCTGAACTATTCTCCTGCGTACTTCTTTATGTTTCATCAAAATGAGAGCCATGCCACGGGTGTTGCCATCAAGTACAACATCTGAAACATATAATCATACCAGAACCATAATGGCAACAATCTCCCCCTTTGGACTTGATGGCAACCTCAAAATCTTCAGCTTCATTCTCCCCCTTTGACATCAAGGGCAAAGGGTTATGCTCCCCCTAAGATCATGCTCCCCCTGAAAATGAACCAGATCTGCAATGAAGAACCATGATCCACCAGAAAGAGATAGAGACATATTGCAGCTACTTTCAAGATCTTCTTCTTCACATCCTCTATAATGCCAACAATGCATTATATGCTCCCCCTGAACCTGTACGGACAACCATCAAAAAGATTCAACATGATGATGCATCAACAACCCCCAGCTTGTGCCTGAGGTATTCAAAGGCTTCCCTGGGCAATGGTTTGGTGAGAATATCAGCAACTTGTTCCTTAGAAGGAACATACTCCAACTTGACCTTTTGTTCAAGAACTTGTTCCCGAAGAAAATGATATTTGATCGTTATATGCTTTGTCTTCGAATGCATGACTGGATT